>CM069452.1:2440520-2686324 GCA_035610835.1 Ophiura sarsii | reverse complement strand
GGAACTATTTAACTGCTTAACGTGACTCTTCGAACCACGGCGCAACTGACATTCACTGCACGTTATACACAGCGAATGGGGTAGAGGAGAAATTCTACAATTAAGTCGATCATCAGCTAACCACGGAAAGAAGATCCGATAAACTAACCTAACTGAATTAAGACTTGATTGTAGAATTTCCGACCTAGATACATGTAGGATCTTTTTGGGATGAACAAAGAATCCTGGTTTCAAGGCGACTTAATAATCTCCATTGGTGTGCCTGCAGTTGGCCCTCTCGCTCTCCCCAAACACCATAACCACTTAGCTATCTTGTAATTTGAGTCAATAATTCATGCCTTATAAATACGGTACATTAGCAACCTCAACTTATAAAGAATTATAATGGACTTGCTGATGTGTGACCTATTTACCCCTGCCTGACTAATCTAGTGTGTGTCAATGAGAAGTTGATGTAAAAAAACCTTTCAGTTTTTTTAAAGAATGATTCAGATAGCACTGTTGATGACACTGCTGATTCAGTGTAAAACAACGCTCAGCAACTGACGCTCAGTGTAGCAAAATTGAACACAAATCGAGTGAAACAATTTGGTCAGCAACTGACGCGTCGACGCTCAGTACATTAGTAAAATTGAACAATCCAAGATGGCCATTAAATCTTTGCAGCTCAATGTTTTCAGTGTTACATTTTTCTCATGGCATGTTTTAAATTTGTGCAAGAGTTTTGGTTAGTCCACTCCATGTATAGCCTTAGTATAACCCCCCCCCCCCCCCCCCTCCCCCCAAAAAATACACACTCAAAAACAAAATATTTTTAAATAAAAAAAATGAAGAAAAAAATGAAAGATTAATCATTTATTCATTTCCACACTCACAGGATTCCAAAACATCAGCAGTTTCTGGATCCAGGGTTTGTTAGTATAGAATAGGATACAGCATTCATTTTGTGAATCAATCCATATGTTTTAAATCCTGAACAAAAGTCCTTCTTGGCTAGTTTTTAATAATGCATGTAAAATTGTAAATAAGACTATACAACAGATGTTACAAATAAATAAATGGGCAATTAAATATGATATTTTATTTGTGATTTTATCAATGTCAATTTATTAATATTATACGGTATTGATTAGCATTTTAGTTGCAAACTGCAATCTGTCCTGGAGAACATGTACAATATTTTTATCAGACTATACACTGGGATGTGCAGCCAATAAGGGTCCACCGTCCATGCCAATAAGGGTCCACCGTCCATTCACCCATCTGATAAATAAAACCCCTTTTCATTCCTATTTTGGTAAGTAAATGGGTTAAATTCTAAAAGATGTGTCATTATCTATTTTTCCAACACCTAGTGTCAATTTTTATTTAGTACCAAATATTATCTGAGTGATACCCCCCCCCCCCCCCCCATCCCAGATATGGTATATTTGCTGATTGAACCAAAAATGAAGATAAAGACATGATTTTATAGCAACTTAAGATCTTAAGATTGTGCCTAAGACAATTATTGTATGCATGCGTTTGTGTCTTATAAAATGAAACAGCACACAAATCAAGTTTGGTATCATAAAGTTTGGAATCCTTTATATAACTTAGAGCTGAAAACAACGACATAATACATTATAAGGAATAATTCTTACCAGGAGAGAATTTCAAAGGTCAAAGGTTAAAATGGAAACCTTAAAATTAATTCGGATCTGAAAGGGGTATAACGCACTATGGACAAGAGGCTCAGGAATATGATCATGTTGTATAGTGTTTGGGATCACATGAGCCATACAAGATGTTTCCATGCACAACAATATTCAGCAAGAGTGGCTGCAATGTCATTTATGAGTCACGCTTTCACTATTCCCATGTGCAGTGTACATTGTGTATTACATATCATGTAGGAGCTGTAAAAGGATTACAACTATCAAGTATCAAGTATTAGGTAGAATAAAATGAATGGATGTCTCCATTACTCAAGCAGGCTCATCTTATCTATAATCAAAACAAAGAATTCTCGATCAAATCGTATACGATTCCTCAGTGTCCCCAGCGTCTGGGGCATACTGTGCATGAGCGCGTCAATCGCGACGGCAAGGGCGCAATAAAACCGGAAGGTGTGACGTTCTTGTAAACAAAAGGTAATTGACCAATCGCGGCCCTAATCACCAAGACCCCACGCTGCGTGATTGGACAATTATGTAAGTAGGCCTACGCCCGCCCGAACGCGTTGTGGCATGGTTGTCAAGGGCTCATCACAATGCGTTCAGAATTCGGATGAACGCTGGCGTGACTGGAATAAATGTTTTGATCGAGAAATCTTTGTTTTGATTATAGGAGAAAGTTGTTTCAAAGGAATGTCAGCTGGCGGATCTTGAGTCTTTGTAAGGGAGCGGGCATTATTTACGCCAGGGGGGGGAATGGAGGAGTTAAGGGGGGAACGCGAAAAAAAATCTATACAGACAGGGGGGAACGCGAATATTTAAAAATCAACTGAGGGGGGAACGCGAATTTTTTTTTTTACACGTGTGGGGAAAAAAATAATAAGGGGTTTAATAGGGAGGGGGGAACATCAACTTTTTTACCTGATGGATGGGGGGAACCTGAAATTTTTTTGGAAGACAAAAGGGGGAACATGAAAAAATGTGGGGAAAATAGATGGAAATCCTCCATTCCCCCCCCTGGCGTAAATAGTGACCGCTCCCTAATTCACCATGTCGTGTTCAAGGATGGCATCTGTGAATAATCCGTCTATTTACACATGTAGGCCTACTATTAAATTTATTTGTTGCACTCCTGAGAAATCGCTCAAAATTTAGTCATTTAAAAGAATTGTCATGTACAGCCTTATCAGAAAAGACTAGCCGCAAATTAAACCTTAAATTAATACCGGCCAGACGATTGATCTTTGGCGATCGATAATTTCGTTGTTTTCTTTGAGACTATGCGGTCGTTCGAAAACAAGGCTAAAATATTAGATCATCCGTGAAACCCATTCACATCGAGAATGGCAACTTTCTCCAACGATCGATCTTTAGCGGGAGGAGTGGCGAACCCCCACAGCCAAAATTAACACCAAGGAATGGTAAGGAAAGAGAGATGCATGGGCACTCTGTGCATGAGCTTTGCTCGGTGCGAGTCTTTACTTCTTTACTTTCAATGCTAACCGGTAACCCCAAAAGACCTATCAGCATTATCGACCTGCCGAAAATCCCATTCACACAGGGACATTTTTGTTGATAGCAAAGCAGAGAAACAACCGATCATCGCTGAAAAACTTGACCAATACAAATAACTGTTATGGTAAGCCTACACAATGACAATCGGTCCAAATATGATCAATCGTCAGGCAGTGTCAAAGAGTTTATAATTGGGGACTATAAATTCAGCTGCTTCAAAACATGTGCATATGGCTCATTCCATGAAGTTGGGGCATATTATGTGACATCCAAGTGAAATTTTCAAAATGGATATTTTCCAACTCTTTCTTCTTTTTTAGGTTCTACATTTACCAAAGTCCAATGTAGAACTTTTTATTTTAATGTAACATTTGGTGTAAAATAACCGCACATGTTCAACAGTTGGATGACATTTCCAAAAATCCTGATGCTACATGGACACCATTTCTCATTTCCATATCATTTTCCAATAAAATAGCTTAAGATGTGGGCCAAGTTTCTATACCTCAATTAACTATTTGGAACCACAAATACATGAAAAGAAACCAGATTTGTCTAGGTTGAACATAACTTAACGAACAAGACATCGTAGATTAACTGTTTTATGTAAAAACTCATTGAAAAGTGACTCTTTATTTTGCAATTTGTATAATGAATTTAAATAAAGTACATATCAATATTTGTTTGATGTAAAGTACTCTATAAACCATGCACATTGATTACATTATAGTCATAAAGTAAGTATATGAAGTATTATTTACCTGTATAATGTTATAAAATGCACTACCGATGCTACATGGACACCGCGTCTTGTAACATTGTTAATAATAAGACTATTCATACTGTTACAACTATTTGAGTGTGAATGGTTTGTCTACTTGTTCATCATATCAAGTAGATACACAGAGTGAATTGCTTGAAATTTATCTAAACACTGTTCATGTAAAATTTACCTTTTCTGTGTACTTAAGTATTACGATGCTACATGGACACCGTGCCCTAAAATATTTGGAACAGCTTGAACAGGTGCATCTTTTTCAGATCAATAGAGAGGATGTACTATGTTAACTTTTTATGTTATAAGCACACGATAAAATTAATAACATGGATTGTAAAACTACAAATTACACAAAAAGATAACCTACCATGAATCATAAAACATAATTACCTATGATACACATACACCATTTCTTACAATTACACAATAACAATACACCATTGATTAAAGAAACTTAAGATGTCCACTGAAACAAACTTCATGCAGTGTTGTTCTTAAAGTACCCTTTGTGATCTTAGTCTCTTTGCTTGTTTCTGATTGAATCATCCTCTATTATTGATCAAGATGATTGAAAAGTTTGATCACTTAAAAAGTCAGTTTGCAAAAAAATAATTTAATTGCCATGATGGATTTCTTTGGAAAGGTACTAGTTTTTGAAAATGATGGGTTCCTTGTCTTCATCTCCATAAATTCCAGGACGATAGAACTGTCTTCTGAATTAATGTCAAGAACCTGCAAAGCAAAACAAAATAAACCCTATGGCTTTAGTATCTTCATGGAACATTGTGTATTGATATTGGAGTAGATTATTTATTCATGTTGCACTTTTTGTGTTGCAGGAAAATATTTATATTAAAATCATGCTGGAGTATTTTATTTATTATTCATTTAACATGAAAAAGAATAGCAAAGGATAGAGAACTTAAATGATTTACAATTATTTGTTTTATTTATAGTAAATAAAACTAAAATAAGGGAATGTTTATTGTGAATTCAGTGAAATGCTAATGGAAATGGTGTCCATGTAGCATTGTGTATTAATATATTTCATTAGATATACATCTCTCATAATATGCCTTTTTTCTGTAAAGTGTAGTAAAATGTAGGCAATGTTTTGAATGTTTTGGGTGATGGATAATTTCGAATGGGGTAATTGTTTTAGTCTAATTAGGCAAATTTTATGAAATGCTACATGGACATGGTGTCCATGTAGCATCGTATTGGTAAGCTATATTATTAGCATTAAAAGAGCAAAAACTAATTCATTATTAACTTCAAAGTTTATTAATGATGTGATTCTACAAAAAAAATACAATTTCAACGAACTATAACGATACCCAATGCAAAATATTGCCCATGCTATGCCCGATGCTACATGGACGCTTAATTATTATGGCGTCCGTGACTCAAAATTAATATCATAACATGAAAAGAAATTCTGATTCAGTGTTTCCCTTTCAATAAAAATGCATTAATAAATACAGACCTACAAGCAACATTAAGAAATAATTACAATCGCACTTACCATTCACAAAACTATCCAATGTTTACATTTTGATGCTACATAAAAGTCCCGATGCTACAACGGGACACCAGCGACTGAAACCTTGATAAAACTAGCACACGTGTGGCAAATTCCAAACAAACCTGATAGCTATTGACCTCTATCCTTACAAAAGAAATATGGAATGTTTTATTTATCTCCAGGGGGGGATTCCCACAAATTGCATAGGATGTTTATCACGATGCTACATTTTATGGTTAGGACACCATGCACACGGCACGGTATACTTTTTCATGAATATATGGAATGGTCTTCATGAAATTTATTCTCATTTGCAATAGTTTTCAATTGATAAATGCTCTTAATTTTGGAAAATAATTTAAAAATGTATGATAGAGAACTACCCCCATTCAGCAATGAAAACTCCCGATGCTACACGTGTATATTTTGTGGACACCGTGCGTAGCATCGGAAAGGCAATTTTCATGTTGCTTGGGTGAAAAGTCAGTCCAGCGTGACGAGGTGTTTTGGTCAGTAAACTATGAATACATGTATCTTTTATCAATCAAATCGATTTCCAAGCAATTCTATGATAGTTTTGCTTACATAAAACTCATATTAATTGTTGTGTTTTCCATGTCACGTTTTTTAGCAAAAATGGTCTTGGACACCACCTAATTTTTTATTTTTTTCTTCTTCAAGGAAGGGTCAATTTTTTTTTTTTTTTTCATGGCTCAATACTATAACCTAGTACTGTTTTTGGACACTAACATTTTTTGATATACACATAGAGTAAAACAGTTTATAAGCTGCCTAAAGTACCAAATTCTGCTATTTTAACAAATGCCCCAACTTCATGGAATGAGCCATATATATAATAATATCATTGATTTGTACATTTAATACTGACTGTAGCCTCGTAGGCCTATATACTCACTGTATGGCACACTCTGACTAATGAATATAGCAGTTCAGTCACAGTAGTAGGCAATAGACAATGAAGTAAGATTTCTCGGATCAGAATTTTAAAATTATTATATTATAAGCTTACTTACAAATTACAATGTACACCTCAGTCATCCCCTCGTCACACGCTCGTAATCACTGACTTACCATTACAATTCATGCGGGAAAACGTTCTTCTGTTTGTTTGTAAAATGTGAGTAACCCGGAAATCACGGAATACCTAGAATAATATGTCACATTCCTATAGCAACATGATCAAGGATCACGATGACAAACCGACTGTGTGTACGTGTTTTCACCACCAGTCTGATCTGACCCGATCTTTTATTGTGTAAAACGGGAAACGCTGGGATTTTGTAGGGGAATTCCCTTATTAATATTTATAGCGCGATAAGCTTATGAATATTCATCTGATACTTTTCACTATGTCCCTTATTCATTTTTAACATGCGGATCAAATTGTAATAGAGATTATTACTCTGTATTAATTTTGTGAGTGAATCTATAATATAAAGATAGTATGTTGTAAACAGATTTTAATTGAAATAACCCTGGGAAATGTGTTCTCTTTTGGAAATCCCCCTTGATGACGTCATCGTCATCAGCGCGCGATTGGAGGAATGTTTTGAAACAGCTGATCGATGAAATTGTCAACACTGAGTAGAAAATAAACACAATGCCGTACAAAAGCTATGTTTTGTACATGCTGGGATTTTTAAATAGCCAATGAAGACAACAGGTTAGTTATTTCTATGGGTCCATTCATACTGTTAAATATAACTACCGTAAAACGGGGTGAAAAGGGACAAAAATGGGAAAAGTGTTTGAAATGTCATGTGAGTTTTTACATTTGCGTTGGGCAATTACTTAGGGCTTTTTAGGCATAGTAAAAAAAAAAAACATGTTTCCCGTCCGGACTTTTTTTTAAAAAGGAGGAGGGAGGGTCTTACTATTTTCTATTTTCATTTTTTTTGCTATTTTTTAAAAGATAGTCGACAAGTCGAAAGTGACCAACTGACTGTGTCAGGGACACTTCTATGAATTAATGGATAAAATGACAAATAGGTTTTGAATGCTATTTAACATAAACATGCATAACAACAGTTATATTTTTTTTCTTCACAAAAATTCATAAATATGAATTAAATACAAACATTGACAAATCTTGCTACAGTCAACACTTCTCTACGCCCATTTAATGATTATTTACTGAATTAGGGGCCTACAGTATTTTTGAAATATTGAAAATAATTCAAAACTGTGTGTGTCTACTGTCTTGATCGTTGTTTAAAATGAAAATGTCTTTCGAATTGATGAAAGTATTTCTAAATTATTTCAACACACCAAGATAATATTATACTTGGGCATGATATGGGTCACTCAAGGCAGTCGGAACGCAAGTTCGATTTGACCCCAAATTATTAGGTACGAGGGCGTCCTAATGTAAACACGAAAAATTCAAATTTAGTCGATCACCTATTTATAAATAACTAACACTTATTTAGGACAAAATATATACAAAAGGAGACCGCTGATCGTTTACCCACTAACCTACAATGAAGCATACATCTATTTTACTTCATACTGTCTTATCGAATCAATATATTCAGACACCAACGACCCGAAATGTGAGATTTCATGCTACTGCATCGGTGTAAAAACTGACATGAACTGGAAGAAATGGTAGCCAATTTTAGATGAAAACGTCCGTAAATCCCTTATTTTACAACGTCGTAAAAAATCCATCTATACAGTGGCACATTATAATGAGTTGTTTGATATCCTTCGTGTTTGAAATAGTAATAGTGTTTAAGACGATTTTTGCCGCATCATTTGAAGCCCGATGTGAAGCTCAATTGTAGTGACCAAAACTTGGCACTTGACAATAAGTGTTTGAATCTCCCGGTTATAGCTAGTTTCCCTTGATAGCGTAGATGGTAAAGCGCTCGCTTGAAGAACGGGAGGTCCGGGGTTCGATCCTGCACAATGTCACGGATTTATTTTTTCTCATCAAAATCAATTTTGTTGGGTTTTTAATTTATTTATGATTGTTTTATGATGATTTATGATGACCATGTTTCTTATCCGATATTCCGTCTGGGTGCGATTGTGCTCAGGTTATCCCTTCACCCACTCAAATATCAGTTTCACTAGACACATTACGCATAATGAGGAAAATCAGGTGTAAGTGCAGCAAAACAATTGTCATGAAAACCATCTTCTAAACGTCACATCATGGGCCGTCCGTGACTCCGTGCGTATATGAAAAAAATACGTCGCGTCTTTTATACCAGGAAATACAATACAACTTTAAAGTCTCTCTGATCCCGAGCACTATGCCGAGGTTTGTTTGTTGCTTTGGGATTATTTATACTAGAATGGTGGGGATCTGTTAACTTATGAAAAAGAAATGAACCAAACATTCATAAATAAATCACACACAAAAAATGATTTTGACGAGAAAAAAATAAATCATATGAAAATGTGCAGAGCAGAAGGATCGATTTCGAACCCCGGACCTTTCGTTCTCCAAGCGAACCCTTTACCATCTAAGCTATCAAGGGAAACTAGTTATATCCGTGAGATTTAAACACTTCATCAATTCTGTTTCTAGAGCCACATGATGCAAAAACATTATTTATTCTATTAGATAAAAAGGATATCACAGTTATTTAGCTCATAAGTTGAAAAATATTTCCCTCGAAAGATGTCCCTCCTATGCACAAAGCCTGCAATCCGCACAAACATCAAAATATAATGCGATCGCATAGGAATGGACAATGGACAAAATACCAATGGTTCCAAATTTTACTCTCTCTTACAATCTGTTTTTATCTACTTAAATGGTCACGTCGTAAAATCGATTTAGGAAATAATAATGACTAAAACCCTCATTTATCTGAATATGTGACAATTTTGTAATTTCGCTGTTTAAGACAGCTGTTTGTCAGATCAATTAAACGCTACTTTTGTACATTTCACTTTCGATATCGAAACAATTGCAAACTTCCCATGTGAAATACTCTGCTTGTAAATGTCTGAGACTGGTTTCGATAAGTTAGTAAGATAGATTGTATTATTAGGAATATTTCAAGACATTAATCTCCAAAAAAGACTTACATTTGACCTCAAGATCACTCTTGAAATGATAGTTCAGATTCCGCGGGAGTTTAACTCGGTTTTAGTACCGAAAGTGCGCGGTTCACAATTGCGAAGTTCGTTTCGGTAATAATTGACCTTTTAACGGTTATTCGGCTAAGAGGCGTTCCGACTACAAGGAGTCAGGTACATCCATGATCAGATATACACTATAACACTATAATTTTACGGGCACTTTAATGCTTTTGAGGTGACCAATTATCGCTCTGAAAATTTAAAATTTAAAATAGTAAATAGTAAAAAAAAGGAGGCGGCGGCTAAAACGGAGGCGAGCGGGGACGGGAAACATGTTTGGTTTTTTACTAGGCCTTAGTTGCACTTGCAGACGTACATTTCACTTTTCAGACACTTTTTGAGGGCTTGCAAAATAGAAACTACTAAACCAGTTGCTTGATTGTTTACACCTGGGTGTCAAGTATCTCTAGTAGGAGTATAAAACCTGAAAATTCCTTTGCTGTACCATTTTCGGTTAATGAGATATGGTGTAAAGCCTAAAGGTGTCAGGACAACTCGGCCTTCGAGACAACTCGGCCAAGACAACTCGGCCTTTGAGACAATAACTCGGCCAAAAGACAACTCGGCCTACATGACAACTTGGCCTTTGAGACAACTGCATTCCACACAACTCGGGCATAAAACAACTCGGGCATAAAACAACTCGGGCAATGAAACAACTAGGCACATTGACAACGAAATATCTGTGGCGCTTTCTGAAATGCGTTTATCTCGATGGCGATTTTGTTGTGTTTTAGCCTACACAAACGGTATACTTCTCAACAAGAGTCTATTGACGTGCCTACCAAAATTGGTTTGTGGGGGTGTTTAACACGGGGGTGTTAGGGGGTAATATCACTTTTGATCCTTTCCCAGAGTCATCTTAGTTACGAAAGCAAGAAAGCTTTCTCTTAATGCCATGCCGTGCCGATGTAAGATGACCAGTTGTTGGATGAATAATAATATTGACATTAAAAAATAACATTCATCTTTACTTGGCACAAACAGGTTCATTTATTAACCATTTGTATCATTACCCGTGCCCGGGATCAGTGTTTAGTGTATAGTCAGTGATGATTTATGCTAATAGTGAATTTTAGAAATGCGAAGTTAATTTGCGAGTACAATAATAACATTAATAACAATTAGTGTGTGCGAGATGTTACGTTGTCTAGTGGCCGAGTTGTTTCATTGGCCGAGTTGTCTTTTGGCCGGGGTGTCTCGAAGGCCGAGTTGTCTCGAAGGCCGAGTTGTCTTGGCCGAGTTGTCTCAAGGGCTGAGTTGTCCGACATTCGGTGTAAAAACCCTCCGTTGCGGACGTACGCAGAGAAAGTGATGTTTTTCAGTACACCTGTAGGCCCTATTCCTATCAAAAGTTCTCTGAAGTGTTCAGGTCTGTAATGAAAAATCATATAAAAATCTTGGCAAAATGGTTGTTTTTCATGGAACATTTTATGCTTGTTGTCTTATCCCGTAATTTCCCTCAATACTCAAAGCCTTGCCCTCTTTCCAAAAATTAAACCTTGTACCATAGAGGGTTGGGGAGCTTGTTAAAATTGTTTTGATGCTTAGAACAGGGGTGAGCAAGTTAACCTAAGGTGTCCCCAGAGGCAAGGCTCAAGATAAGCGGGCGCTGGGCGATTTTTACCCCTCGGTCCTCCTGCCATAGCGCCCGGTAATGCTGAAAAATAAACAACCGAGCGCTGATATTTTGTCCAAACCAGCGCCCGTTGACGATCGGAAAGCTTGCCCAAAACATCGAATTTCGATTTGACAATACGATTTAATAAAAATTTAGCTCCCGGTAGACTAAAAGTAGCTCCTGGTTCTCAATAAATCCCCTGATCCGGGCGCTACTTTGGAAAAAAATAGCTCCAGGTAAAATAACTGTTATCTTGAGCCTTGTCCAGAGGGTGGTCCCCCCACCACCCCCCCCCCCCCGCCCCCCCCCCCCCCCCCCCCCCCCCCCCCCGCCCCCCCCCATTCATCTGTTGGCAAAATCACGGTAGGCCTAACACACGAGCTTCCTTTGGTACATTTGCGATTTTGATCATGCAATTCTTCCGGCCGGTTTTGAGGAAAGTGTCATCGCTACCCCGCCCCCCCCCCCCCCCCCCCCCTTATCAAGATTTCAGTTGCTGGTGGAAAAAAGTGATGCAAGTTTTACCAAAAAAATTGAGTCTGTAAAAAATATTGTCGGTATTTCATGCCTTTTGTCGGTATAACTATGTCGTCCCCCCCCCCCCCCCTCCCCCAGTTTCAAAAATCTGGGTAGGCGTACGCCCCTCTGTGAGCAACCTATCATCATACGAGTCAGGTTGTTGCAAAGTTTTGGTGCCAAACGGTAATAAAAATAAACCATGTAGACCTATTTTTTCCCAAAAATGCATCATTTTACAAGGTTTCCATAACTAGCAAATGATGTCAAAACATGATTTTTAAATCAAAACATAGCGAAAAAGGGGATCATCAGTCATGTTCATAAAAACAAACATCTTCAACAATGAAAATATCTCTTTTATAACAAAATCACCCACAATATCCACGACATGAGCTGGACATGCCAACATGTATTGTGTCATTTCATGCACACATTGACGCCAATGTCGCATTTACTGGCTTGTCCATGTAATGTATAAATCAGCTGGGAACGTTCGTGGGCAGAAGCAACAGCAGTCCATGTCGCATGTACTGGGCTGGTACATGCTGGAGTTTGCTGGGTATAAATAAAAAAAGAAAGCTATGGAAAAAGAAAATTCTTGATGATATAATTAAAAACACATTTTACATGCAAGTTGCAGGTAAACCAATGTGAAGCAATGGGGAGAAATAACTTTGACAACAACGGTATCACCACATCATCAATGTTTGATGAGCTATCACCACGAGCCGAGATATTCAGAGGCAAAATTATTGAAGACTTTCATTTGCTGGACAGCTTTGATGATCATGGACACACAGATGCCCCTAAATACTACTCAAAAGATTTCCAAGGTAATTATATCTGTGATAATGCCTCTGAATATCAGAGATAGCAGCAAGTCATTTTTGCTAGTCCAATTAAAGGTATATTATGTGATCTTTCCAGGGAACGCCCTCAACATCGAAAAAAATTGAAAGCAGATTTTCTTGCAGATTTACATTTCTGATCATAAATCGTACATAACATTCCAAGTTACAGGTCGATACGATTCTTAATTACTTAAAAATCATGGTTTTAGAGTGAAAATAAACTGTCGGCATAACACGACAGTTTATATTTTCACTCCAAATTCACTCTAAAACCATGATTTTGAGGTAATTAGGAATCGTATCGCTCTGTAACTTGGAATGTATATGTACAATTTATGATCAGAAATGTAAATCTGCAAGAAAATCTACTTTCTAAAAAAAATCATGAATAGAGGGCGCTCTCTGGAAAAGATCACATAATATGCCTTTAAGTCATTTATTGCAAGTTCAAGTCAAGTCACACGCCACGTTGTCCTGTCCCAAGTCAAGTCAAGTCACAAATCACTGCAGGTCAAATCACAAGTCATTTGACGTCACAAGTCAAATCACAGGTCCAAACAGTGGCGTAACAGCCGGGGGGGGGGGGGGGGGGGGGGGGGGGGGGGGGGGGCAGGGGGGGCACAGTGCCCCCCCTGAAGATGCTCAGCAGGAAATTCAAACCTACCCACCAGGAAAAATGGGGGGGGAAGTGCGATTTTTTTGTGACTGTGCAACATTTTGTGACCATGCAACATTTTGCGACCGTGCAACATTTTGTGACCATCCCCCTCCCCCCCCCCCCCCCCACTTACGTGAAATTCACGAGGTGACTGACTGGGAAAAAATTTGGAGCAACCTTTTACGAAAATTTCTGTCGGGTCGAACTGGTGTTCACCAGGAAAAAATATCCTTTGCCCCCCCCCCCCCCCCGGAAAAAATCCCAGATACGCCACTGGGTCCAAATCAAGTTATTCAGACTAACTATACTATAGCATTCAGGCATCAACTTCAGCCATCCGATTTGATCATGAACATTGCAAACTGCAGAACGTTTACGAGTACTAGACTTGTAATTTCTGAATGAAATGAGAAAGCAGCATGCATATTTAGGCCTAAGATCTATTATTTCCAAACATGGATTCCACACCGTAATTTACAGGTCTACACACATTAAAATACCGGGTTCTACTAAAATGTATGTAATATTATGACGCAATGGTCAAATTAAAAAAAACATCCTTTTTTTAATAATAATATTAAAAGCCAAATATGTGGTCATTTTATCACTATCATTGGTTTTGAATATTCAGGCAGGTGCCTAGATTGTTTGTGGCGCTTTTGCTAAAAAAGTGCCCATTTTTTCTGACTTACCCTGTATGTTTACAAAACTTGAATTGCTGTTTATGATTTCACAGATTATTCTAATCTGGATAAGATGATGTTGGATAATCCTCATGGTCTCGTCAAATTCCAAGTGTACTCGTCCAATCAAGACAAGGTTGAGGTGAGCAGAAGTGACAGACGAAAGAATCGTATTAAGAATAAGCACTCCAAGAATCCGCCACTGGATATGTGGGCACACTTTGTACTGGAAAGTATCCTTTATCATGTTTACAGTCTTTTAAGACCCAGGCAATTACTCATTCCACCAGTGGCTTACATGCCAATCTGCCAATCTGACACATTTGAGCAATAGAGGGCACTACAATACCAAATATTTTAAATGCCTTTTAGTTTTACTCTTGATATATCCATGTTCAGTAGACTCCGATTCCTTTTCAAAAATATCGTTACCGTAAATGTATTTTCAAATATTGTTCGTTTAAATCAGTTGATATAACAAAGATAAACGATAAGAAACGTAAAAATGTAATTTTGACGATGCCCTTATTTTATTAATTTAAGCCCATAGATTCTGTATTTTGTAAGTAAGATTCACTCACAGTCAGTTAATAAAGAAATCCTGTTAGGTGGGCGAATTTCTCAGGGTTGGTTGGTCAGGGGTAGCTTTGATCACTAAGAAAGCTCCAGCCGCCAGAATCGTTCACATGTAGTATCTGTCTGATTAACAAGCTCGGACATGAGACGCTCGGCCTTTTACCGAAGTCTACATGTAGAAGGTGCTAAGCATACAGCCGACCATTGCACTGCCGGTCGGTGATGATAGCGCTCCTGCCATGTCAAGCAAAGCTTCATGGGTTTTTCAGGACGCTTAGTCAGTATGTAAGGCATCATCGTTGGGCTCATTTTTATAGTCCCCGCGTGCTATGCAGACCAGGGAGGGTCAGTTTGGATTGCTGTCCAGCCATTCTGCCAGGTTTGTAATACGGGGCCATAAGGGGAGGCCAGTGGTGTCATCTCCTTGATCCTGTCCCTTGAAGGTTTTTACTTTGACCTGGGCTTGCCTTGGTCAGGGGTTTCCCTTCTTGGAGGCGAACAAAAAAAAAAGAAGAAAAAAAGGGTTGGTTGGTCTTTTCCCCCTTCAAAATGACCAAAAGATCACAATAACGTACATGACAAAAATTGCCATTTTTGGTTGTTGTTGAATAATTACCAAATTTCTGTAATATAGGTGTTCCTTTGCCATGTTTGCACGTAAATATGTTTTCCCAATTTTTTCTTCTTTTCAAATGGGTCGGTCAGGCCCGGTCAACAGCCAATTTATGTTGCCTTATCAACAGTGTTCTAGCCAGGACCATTTTAGTGCCGGGTAAATTAACTGACGGCTAACGGAGAAAGTGTAGCGAACGAAGTGCAGTGGATCATGGCATGGGATCCAGAGGCCTTCTTAATGTCTTTTCAGGGTTTTTTAATGCACTTTAAGGGTTCCTGCCACATAATTTCTTGTTTTATGAGGCAGTTTAATGATTTTATCCACAAATTGTTAAAAAATAATCAAACCAAAAAAACAAAAACATTTTTTTTTATTAAACTTTTTAAACTTTTTTTTTTAGAGTGCCGGGCACCCAGCCCATTTTGACCCAAGTCCCGGGCGGATATTGTCAGTGCCTGGCGGCCCCACCCCGTGCCGCCCACCGTAGCTAGAACCCTGCTTATCAACAACAAACAACCAGTTTGGTAAAAATAGATAAAACTCCCCCTATACTTCATTCATTCATTGAATTCTGTGAAGTGATAAAGCGTATCACAATGATGGCACACATTGTTATCAGTGTAAACCACCTATGCAATCAAAGTTGAAACCTGCCCATCACTCATACAAAAACAAAATACTGCATTGATCACTTGAATATGCTCTTACATCACTACACAGACTTAGATGAACTAAGCAATGTAGATTGATCTGCAAAGAGATCAGATAATTCTTCCATCATCATCACCCCAATTATGGTCATTCCAACTGAACCATTTTGCCGCCACTCTATATGCTTCGCAAATCCCAAGATAGGAAATTGTTTGATATCAAGTATAATGTTGACCAGCATAACTATATGGGAAACATCACATTATTATTTTACAATACATGTAGAGCTTCCCATAATCCTTTGTGCTATAAATCCTTAGACATCTAAAACAGTTTACTGCCCCCCCCCCCCCCCAAAAAAAACAATTTTACAATACATGTAGAGCTTTCCATAATCCTTTGTGCTATAAATCCTTAGACATCTAAAACAGTTTACTGCCCCCCCCCCCTCAAAACAATTTTACAATACATGTAGAGCTTTCCATAATCCTTTGTGCTATAAATCCTTAGACATCTAAAACAGTTTACCCCCCCCCCCCCCCCCCTCAGAAAACCTGACATAGGCCTAGGACTAAGTTGAGACATAAGTTGAATAAATTTTGAGTTTCCCTAATATTAAAATTGATATGTTTGAGAAATCTGCTAACGTTCACAGTACTTTTATTTTGATCCTTAACCCTGCGATTTTATTAACCAAGGTTCACTGTTTCAGAATGCCATGCTACTTCTCATCTTGACAAATTCCATCGCTCTTGGTATCCAGTCAGGTAGGCTGTGCTTAGTTAAATTGTCAATGTTTGTTGTTTTTTATCTCATTATTTGTTTTATTTGTATATAAATATATTGGAGGTGGGAATGGTAACTCATACAACTATGTTTGAATCATAAAGAAGACCAGTGGTGAAAGGTGAATCTGGAATTGAATCCATACTCTAAATTGGAGAAACTGAACGCTCATTATAGACATGCGTGTGGTTTGTTGCTCTGGTCACCTAACACTTTCCACATGGCTATAGTATTAGTTTTACCATAATACTGAATTATTTTTGGGGGGCGAAGCCACCCTTATAGCATGAGATTGCAAAACTTACACATTTTGGTCTTTCTAGACATAAGTGGGGGCCACCATGTTTGTAGTCTTTGTAAATTACATGTACCTATGCAGTTGATTTCAACAGTACCTGCAGTCTGTGCTGGAGTCAAAGCTCTATTTGTTTAGTTGATTAGAGATGCGCTACTCCCAACAGAGAGACATAATAGCTTATCTTGTTTGACTAGCTTATCTTGTTTGACCAAGGTCATATCACAAATCAACTTTATTGGTTTCCTATACTATTTTTAGACTGCTGTGTTTTGATTCTTTTTTTGGTTTGAATTATAGAAAATACATACACACTTTTCCCTGGTATTTTCGTATGAAACAGATGTTTGGTTACAAAACATGCTTCTTTCTCTTGGATTGCCCCCATTCCATTTCAATGGAATTTTTATTTAGAACCTTTCCCAATTTTAAAATTTATCTCAAGGACCAATATTAGGCATGTTTGTAATACTTTTTATGCATTTCTCACGGTGATTCCAAATATGGTGATGAAGTTCCAATAAAGTTGACATTTCTGAAACATTTTGTGAAATTTTGGAACTGTCCACTGCATACGACTTCCGCGCGGAAATAAGTGTTAAAGATCAAAACCATTTGGATATTTGAATAGATATGCGATGATTTACCAAACTTGTAATCAACAAGGAATTTTGCAAACATTTCCAATCATGATTTGAAATGGCTGCCATTGGATGCATGCCATCAGTAACAGATACAGAAATGAATTATGGGTAAAGTGTTTTCTTTTTAACCCTTTCGGATCTGAATAATTGAGGGTTTCAAGTTCAACCTTTGACCCTTGAGATTGACTCCTATCATAGCAATTCTGCTTCATTTGTAATGTCCTTGTTTTCTGTTTCAGGTTAAAAAGACATTTCATTTTCAAGCTTTAAAATGATACCCAACTTGATTATATTTGGTTGATCCATTTTTGAGATATAGAAACATTATTTGAATGTTTTCTAAGTATTTCTTTATTTCCTAGGAAGGCTCTGGCATTCTGTGGATCCGAAAGGGTTACGGGGAAAATCCAGACTTTTTTAATGTCAATTTCATACCTACGACAGATTGAACTATTTTTACATCTTCCGGCATCACAAAGTTAACCATCAAATTTTGCGATTTCTTCCGACCTTTGACAGAGGTTGCCAATAGCAATGAACCCACAGGAGAAGGCATACGTCTCGCATTGGACATATTTGACTACTGCTCCTTGTTCCTCTTCATGGTGGAGATTGTGCTCAAATGGTTGGATGATTTCTTCAGCTTCTGGAAAAATGGCTGGAATATCTTTGATTTCATTGTCACAGTAGGGGTGAGTGAGCAGGCAGGAAACAGCAGAGTGATATCGCACCAATGAGTGATAGCACCAATGCAGATCGCACCTTATTAGGCCAAAAAAAGAAGATTTTGTTGCCCTCAGCGACAGACCCTAAAATCGCAAAAACAAGGGGTGGCTTTTTTTTCTTCTTCATTTTTTTCTTATTCTTTAGATTTAAATTTGATCTTAAAGTGTCTAAATGTTACTATTTCTTGCTTGAAATGAATAAGTTAGCTTGAATTCTTTTTTTATTTGGACTATTAGAAACTTTAGTTAAATTGACTTACGGCCTATACCAATTTTGTCTCAACATAAACAATTTAAAAAAGGATTTCTGACCAACCCGATTTTAAATTTTAAGCACTTGAGGGCAACACAACATTCCTTTTTTTTGCCTTACTATACCATGCGCGTGCTTGTAGTGCACTGGTGTATATTATGAAACGCATGGAAATATTGTTGCCAAATTGCCTTGATTTTGAAAGCGTTGACATTTTTTTTCAACCCCTCTGTGGCATAAATGAGATTGGATCAAGACTATTCTTTTCTCAAGTCTGAAGGCTGACAGCAAAATTGTTAACTTTATTTGTTGGGAGTGGCTGTTTTTAATAATAATTCAACCAGCATGCTTATATAGGCTTTTTAAGCCTGGCCCGAGCAATTAGCTTGAGTCTGGTCCCTTCAGGACCCAAGCTGTGTCTGTACGGACCGACCGTGTAAACAAACAAACAAACAAACAAAACCCCATTTTAAATGTCTTTAGTATGAAAGATACAGACCTATATCAATATTTCTTTGTGTATTTCATAGTTTATAACCAAATAAAAAGCATCCGTCTGCATCATTTTTAAATATAAACTTTCTAAGTTGAATTTTAATTTTGATTCACAGAATGTTAAGGATATCATTTCATTTTTCAGACATTTGTTCCTGAAATCATCGCTTTCATCTCCAGTGATCTGGCGGGTTTACGTGTTATTGTTAGCAACCTCCGTGTGTTCAGAATCCTACGCTCCCTGAAGATGGTGTCAAGATTTCGTCAGGTCAGGCTTATCGCATTGGCCATCACAAAAGCTTTCAAGGTAAGTGGTTGCATTATTAACACTTTTTACACGACAAGCGTCTGCAGACAACATTCCAAAATGTCAAAAATAGTAAAATTATTGAATTTCATACCGTATTTGGATTCACTAGGAGACGTGAATTGCAATAAGTACAACATGCCTAGCATTGGTTCAAAAATCATTGATATAGACTTTGAACATTGGGAAAGGTTTCAGAAAAAACTGTTTTGTATACGGTAAACCAATACCCGCATGGAAAGTGTAAAGGCATATTATGTGATCTTTTCCAGGGGACACCCTCTATTCATGATTATTTTAAGAAAGTAGATCCTCTTGCAGATTTACATTTCTGATCATAAATTATAAATATATTCTGAGTTACAGAGCAATACAATTCATAATTACTTCAAAATCATGGTTTAAAGAGTGAAAATAAACTGTCAGGTCTGCGTGACAAATTATTTTTCACTCTAATTTCACTCTAAAACCATGATTTTGAAGTAATTAGGAATCGTATCCCTCTGTAACTCAGAATATTGGGAGAGCTCCCAGAGACCTCCCGGTTATTGGCTATATTTTGCTATGGGATGTAATAATTTGGTATAAATAGGTTATAAATCTATTTTGATCAGGGATTAGGAAAGCCCTGTAACTGCTCATACATAGATATCAGTTTGCGATTTCATAAATAACGTTAATTAGGGTAATGAGCTCAACATGGTCTTGATCGTGATTTGACGTGTTTGATGTCATATTAAATTAAGTCCGTCAGACACAAACAATGATGGTATGGTCACTATGCATATACAGTCATCAAAAAAAGTAACTATACAGGTAATAAATGGGCTTCTAACTCTAGAAATATATATCCTACCTAAAAATATAAAATTATAAAGTTGTTGAGAAATTGTTCTTCTTAAAGATGAAATATTGAATGCTAGGATCTGATGATTATTAAAGAAGTGACAATCCAAAATGTAAGGTAAAGTCACAATTTCATTTTCACATTTTACATTTCAACACGGGGGAGAGTATGACAGGTAGCGTGTGTGTGGAACAATACAGCCGACTGTCAAACCTGCGCATGCATCCCCCAATTGCACTACTGGTAATCGATAAGGTACCCGTAGATAGGGTCCGCGCGTAGAAAATAAAAATGTGAAAATGAAAATCGGACTTCTCTTTACATTTTTGAGTGCCACTTCCTCAATAATCACCTGATCATAACGTGCAATATCTCATATTAAAGAAGACAAATTTCTCAACAACTTTATAATCTAATATTTTTAGGTAGGATATATATCTTAAGAGTTAGAAGCCCATTTATTGCCTGTATAGTTACTTTTTTTGATGACTGTATATGCATATATATATGGTGTAATGTGAGGAAATTAATTCAAATGCACTTTTAAAACCGCACAATTTTTGGAGAATTTGTCCAACAATTCCTGGCCTTGTAAACTTCAAGTCTATATCTAATAAAGCAGAAGACAAACAGCGCCCACAGCGCCATCAAAGATATGCTTACAGAAAAAGTTCTGATTGGTAATTTGAGTCGCATCCCTGTTTTGACGCTCAGCTTGTCGCATCCAGAAACAAATGCTCACAAAAAACACCAATGATATCATATTCTAGTATATGAACTTATTATGCATTCATCCATTGATCCATACCTACTACAGCCTAGTAAAAAACAATGAGTTTTGAAAAACTAGGAGTTTTTGACGCCCTTTGACCATTTAGGTATTATACCTACACATGGACTAATGGAGGCATATCATAAATAAAGTCAGTGGGGGTAGGATATGGAGAGATCCTAGGGATTCTATTAATTTTAGGAAAGGAAAGTCCTATACTCTGCATTTTTATGCGACAGTGCAACGCCACTTTACTGGGTAGCAAAAAAAATTGACCCAATTTCAAGATAACTTTTCAATCAATTTATTGTGTCAGAGAATTTGTGTTTACTTAGTTAATCTTGATCAGCAGTAAGGTTTGAAATTGTCCTGAAAAAATGTTACAGTTAGGGAGTGTTCATAAATACTTTGGTGGGCGGTTGGGGGATGGGGTTTGACAAAATGAAGTGTGTGTGTGGGGGGTGGGGGGGGGGGGGGGTAAAAAAGGGCCTTGTTGGGGTGGGGGGTGGGGGATCAAAAGGTGGTATTTTTGACAAAGCAGCATTTTGTTAAATTGAGAGGAAACCGAGGACTACTATTACATTTTAATACTGGAATTGTAATTTTCTTTAAAAAAACCCAACTTCAAGATACCTTTTCAATGACATTTATTGTGTCAGAGAAATTGTGTTTTACTTAATTGTTTACTAAAAATGTTACAGTTAGGCGCGCCAACTAAGTGTTTAGTCTTCAACCTCAATGAAGTTTGCACTGAAACAGGAAGAAGAAGAAGAAGAGTGTTCATAAGTACTTTGGGGTGGGGTGGAAAAAATGAGGGGGGGATCAACAACAACAAAATGACAAAATTTCCTCGGTGGATAACATTTTGTTTCTTGGTGATTATCTGACCAAATATGCATGCATAAAAACAATTAGTGGTGGATAACCAAAATCTTAAAAAATGTTACAGTTATGGAGTGTTCATAAATACTTTAGGGGTGGGCGGAAAAAATGAGGGGAGATCAACAACAACAAAATGACAAAATTTCCTGGTGGATAAAATGTTGTTTCTTGGTGATTATCTGACCAAATATGCATGCATAAAAACAAAAAGTGGTGGATAACCAAAATCTTAAAAAATGTTACAGGTAGAGAAGGTGTGCATAAATACTTTGGGGGTGGGGTAGAAAATGAGGGGGGATCAACAACAACAAAAATGACAAAAATTTCCTGGTATACTCTGTTTGGCCATCTCGAGACAGTGACGTAACTGAACAGGCGCAGCTTTTACGCACGCGTGTGTATCTTCCGCCTTTCAACGCTCGTGTTTGTACGCCAGCGCCGCGAGTATGCGCGCGCGTTATGTGATGCAATTAGTAGAATACGCGGTTACGTCACTGTCTCGAGATGGCCAAACAGAGTATATATAACATTTTGTTTCTTGTTGATTATCTGACCAAATATGCATGCATAAAAACAAATAGTGGTGGATAACCAAATTCTTAAAAAATGTTACAGTTAGGGAGTGTTTATAAATACTTTAGGGTGGGTGGAAAATGAGGAGGGGGATCAACAACAACAAAAATGACAAAATTTTCTGGTGGATAACATTTTGTTTCTTGCTGATTATCCGACCAAATATGCATGCATAAAAACAAATAGTGGTGGATAACCAAAATCTTAAAAAATGTTACAGTTAGGGAGTGTTCACAAATACTTTGGGGTGGGGTGGAAAATGAGGGGGATCACCAACAACAAAAATGACAAAATTTTCTGGTGGATAACATTTTGTTTCTTGCTGATTAGCCGACCAAATAAACATGCATAAAAACAAATAGTGGTGGATAACCAAAATCTTATTTGGGGTTATTCGCCGGATAACCAGTTTATTTTTCATATTTCTAACGCTGTCCATATGTTCTGCCACAACTTTTAGCTAAAGCATTATAGCAGAGACCCCTTTCATGTTTGGCTCTTTTATTGCATTATATCAATAGACAAACTAGGCAAAAACTTGTTTATAAAAATTATAGATAGAGAACCACCCAAAACGGTGACGGTCATGAATATTTACTTATGTCCTATACGGCCATGTGTTTTGAACTCACCACCCAAAAAGGGTGGTGGCGTTGCATTTTTGGTGACAAATCATCCATCTCTCTCTATTAACTCAACAACTAAATGTGGTACAGCTATGGTTGAGGTGTCATGTGAAAGCCTATTTATCTAGCTACATTGTGTTAATAAATCAGGTATTTCTATACATTTTTGGCTGAGATATGATTGATTATGTTGTGAAAGTCAGGGGTGGTGGCGGTGGCGGCGGTGGCGGCGGCGGCGGTGGCGGCGGCGGCGGTGGCGGCGGCGCTGTGTGCAATCTCTATGGGGAATATAGAAAATGTTTCCAATTCTACGTTCAATTTACTATAACTCCTCATTCCTGTATGCTACAAACATGATTTTGCTCTCATTTTATAGATTATTTTATATTCTATAAGATTCTGTTTCAACAAATGTGACAACTATTGTGCAACAATTGTAATCATGAATCGATTGCGTTGTCCTTGGCTTTTTCCCTATTCGCTACACAGTGAACTTGCCCTAATTCATCGGTTTTACATACATGACTATAACAAAAGAAATATTTAACCGATGATAGCAAAATTATACATTTTTGGAAAGCTCTCAAATAGGGGAATCCAAAAATACCGTTTAAATCAGGATAGGGTACATACCAAAAAAAATATACTTGTAAACTCTAATAAATATGAAATTTAAACGTTTGTGCTCATTTACTTCTCGATATAGTAGATTTCAACATGTTTACCATTAACAACTATTATGTTCTGGTGGGTAATTGCATGAGGAACTTAAATATGCACAGTAAAATTATGATTGGGATAGGTATAAAATTATTATTGAGCTTAAATCAAAATATGAAAAAAATCGATATTTTTTTAACATTCTTAATCACAACATGTTACCATTAGGTCTTATTTAAATTCTAATAGCATATTTGGATTCCTTGTGAGATTACCGTTCAGAAAATATATACTTTTTATGGGGTAGAACAAATAGTTATTGCGATATGCTAATTCGAATCTCAGATGTTGTAAAATGTAAAAATCTGGACATGCAACGGTAAGGGTGGCGAGTTCAAGACACACGGCCATACAGAATCATATACCTTTTCTACACTGCTATTGGTTTTTGTTATCAAACCATGCCATACTTCCATGGTCAAACGTGGACCTTATACTGGTGTGTAAACTATTATCTAAATGTGGACACACCCCATCTGAAATTTGTCGCCTAATACCGTGGACCTGTTACACGTTTTACTGAGATCAAGGACCTAAACCTCACCCCCAGTGGTCTCACTTTGTATTCAAAGGGGTAACACATGATCGTTCCAGGATCTTGAAATCCCTATTTAGCAACGTTTTGCAGACAATTTTGCTAATTCAACCCGTTTTTCGCACAATAACGCGGTCATTTTGTCTGAAAGTAACCCCGTTTATGCACCATTTCAAGGCCACTTTCTAAATAGTCCCCCTTTTTGCGCAAAAACGAGGACACATCTGGTTCAAAATACCCCTTTTTCATATATTAAGGACAATTTTTTTCTTCTTCGCAAACATAGCCTCTCCAAAAAACACCCTCATTTGTTGAAATCGCAGACATAGCTTCCAAATAGACACCTTATTTTTTGAAATCGCAGGCATAGCTTCCAAAAACACCCCTAATTTTGTCAGACATTTATATATGTCCGTGGAATATATGTCCGCGGAATTTCTGTGGACATGGTACGGAAAACCCCCCTTTTCCGCGATTTTTGGAACGATCATGCATACTCAAAAATAATGTTGACTGAAACTACCAGGCCCTCACCCCCCAAACGTGGACTTAGTCTTAAATGAAGTCTTACGTTATGGTTAGCAACCATGGATGGTCTAAGGTTGGTGTGTGTCCACATTTGCTTAGTTGAGGTCCACGGTTGCAGGGGAAAACGCATGCACCAAAACACAGACGATGCCAGACAAAGGCCCGTTCATGAATACTCAAGGTCAAATTATGCGTATGAGGTTGCGTGATCAACGATTCAATGGTGAATGGGATGAAATTAAGGCTAACGACAGATTAAATTTGAAAAATGATACTGACACTATGGAGTTGGTTATCCAACTCCGGCGGTTTTATGATGAAATAATTTAGTTCCAACATGCAATGAATTGAGCATGTAGCTCGCGAACATTTGCACTTTTACAACTAGTGTCGCCATGATTGAGGTACACTTTTGGTGTAAACAAGCCAATGCGCTCGTAGCGCGCAAATAATTGCTATCTTTGTACTAATTTTACCATCACAATATCTTTAATTCCATGATTCCCCTTGTCAAATGAACCGACAGTGCCAATCTCAACCGACAGACTCAAAATATTGGTGGGATGATCCCCCCCCCCCCCCCCCCCCCCCCCCTGGCTACGCCACTGCTCAATGGTGAGCTACGTTATACTAAATGCAAATGTTCCCAGTAAACACCATGGAAAGTACATTCTATTTTAAGTATCTATTGCATTGCAAAACAAAAATAGTTGCTTAAAATTATAACTAATTTCTGAGACCTTCCCACATCAGGATTCGCTTGATGTTTTCGCGAAGGTTATAGTATAAGTAGTTAAAATACAGGCAGGCCAGTGCCACTGTACACAGATTCCCATTGCCGAAATTGAAGCCTCTAGTGTGCTAGTGCCCCCAATTTGTGAGTCACCTCGCGCGTCTCATGTGCCTTATAATGATTTCAACTGTGGTATTCCTATCAAGGACAATTAATAAGATAAGGTCCCATGTCAAAACTTTGAAACATTAGAACATTTAGTTACCTTAGAGTTTCTATTTTTGATCATTTTTACCTTTCTGTCAATCCATGTGTAGGAATCTCCTAATGGAGGGAAAGTTTCAAAAAAAAGATACATAAAGGGTTCAACAAAAGAAAGTATACCACTTTGTTTATGTCATTTTGAGTAATTTTTAATTTGTTGTTGACCAAACAGGCTAGATAGGCATTTAGATGAATCTTTTAGGCATAATTTGATACCAAATTTGCCCCCTAACAACAAAGATAAACCATGATTAGCACCATTTAAAGGAAAATATCCCATTTTCAAAAGTCGCATTTCCAATACTTTGATGTTAGGGAGAAAATTTGGTATCAAATTATGCCTAAAAGATTCATCTAAATGCCTATCTAGCCTGTTTGGACAAAAACAAATGGAAAGTTACTCAAAATGACATAAACAAAGTGGTATACTTTCTTTTGTTGAACCCTTTATTACTTAGAGTACATGTATCTGAAGCGCCACCTAAATGAACCAAATACATTTTTATATCAGAATTAAATATAAAATTCTATGGTGTTTTAGAAGGACATTGAGTGTATAGTCCAGTGGCGGATACAGGGGGGCGAAGGGCCCCCCCCCCCCCCCCCCCCCCCCCCCGTAAAATTTGACAATATACCTTTTTTGTGTACCACTTTACCTTTTTCAGAGGCATAGGTAGTTTCCATCTGTACATTTGCCACTTGTACCATGTGATTTTTTTTGCCGGTTTTGGGACAACCACATTACTACCCCCCCCCCCCCCCCTCCATTTACGTGAAATTCACGAGGTGACTGACTTGCAAAAATTTTGGGGCAACCTTTTACGAAAATTTTAAAAATCTTGCCCCCCCCTGAAAAAATCCTAGCTACGCCACTGCTACAAGACACAAGTTCGTTAATGTACCCTACTATCCATAGCCTTCCCTACTATCCCTAGCATCCATACTGTCCAAAGCATCCCTATCCTAAGCATTATCCCAATCATCCCTACTAACTCAAGCATACCTACCTGATGTCACCACACTTGTTTTTGTCAACATCCTGGGATGTTGACATTTGAATTCAGATTCAGGCCTTGTGGTAGAGTCTATGAATTGCTTTTATGTATCTTGAATCAGTATTTGTACACAGATGTCTTTAAAATGTATATTAGATCTGGATATGAAAATATGAACACATATGTTGTTACAATTGTGGAGAAATGGTTTAAATAATATAAAACAAATGATAGAGTTTTGCAAAATCTGCGACATTCGTCGTGTTTACTATATTGATTATAGACTTGAAATCAAGTCCTTATTTTCTTCCCCCACCACACATCTCTTGTCTACCACCATTAATTTCATACCAGTACAGCGGTCCTATGCCAATCCATGCCAATCTTGTCGCGCGCGATCTCGCTGTGACCATGCTGTGACTATCATACGCCAACATAAACCGCTGTAACCATAAGGACTTGAAACAGTCGTAATGGTATTACAGTATGCAACACATGCACGTGCGTTCTGGCCGGCACACGAGGTCGTTTCATGGCAAGGGTCACTGGTAGATCTCATTATATTGTGGGAACAAATAAAATGTCTCAAGAGATAACGTTTAATCTGGACAAATTTGGGACCATTTACAGTACTTATTGTTCTATTGCATGTCCATATAAATTACCTTAAAACATTCTTAATTTTTAGTCGGGTAAATTTTCAACCCGACCTCGGAATGTTGAGATACACAGGTGGGGCCTCATGGGATAGAATAAATGAGTCAGACGATGGAGGGTTTCAGAGAGAAAAGTGGGCCCAGCATTAAAACAAAGAGTTTTTGTTAAAATACATCATACGTACACTGTCTAAATCTTCTTTTTATATTAGTCGAGAAACGACTAATATACTGTATTCGTCCTGTTTCTTTCTTATATTAGTCGAGAAACGACTAATATACTGTATTTGTCCTGTTTCTTTCTTTCTTCTTCTTATATTAGTCGAGAAACGACTAATATACTGTATTCGTCCTGTTTCTTTCTTCTTCTTCTTCTTCTCCTGTCATGGGACCTATAGCTCCGTAACCATTGACCCGATTTTGACCATATTTAGTCATAAGAACCCTTGTATGCACCACTACTCAGGTTGTAAAGCATAATGGGTCAAAGGTCACACAGGGGTCACTAGGGGTCAAAACGTGATTTTCACTTAAAACGCATTTCCAATTTAGTGAAATGACCTAGGATCGTCAAAATTGGTCCACATATTCCTATTGATCGTACGCATGTACAAAAGAACGGTTTTTAAAATTAAAAATCATTTGGGGTCACTAGGGGTCAAAATGTAAATTTTACTCCATTCACTCAAAACCCTACTTGTCCGAGGGGAAATGACTGATGATACTCAGAATTGGTCAAAAGATTCCTTGGATCAATGTTCATATAGGGTCCTTCCACACTAAAAGTGACATATCAAACGGGGTCACTAGGGGTCATTGAACTTTACAGTGGGAAAATATAACGCATGCTCCGATTTTGACCGGGTTTCTTTTATTTTGTGGGCATTGATGAGACAAGAACAAAAGTCAATCATATTGTTAATATCAAAGGTCAAGAAAAGGTCACTAGGGGTCAAAATGTACATTTTCACTCCTCGCACTCAAAATACTACTTGTCCAAGAGATAATGACCTATGATTGTCAGAATTAGTCAAAAGATTCCTCTTATCCATGTCCATATAGGGTCCTTCTCCACTAAAAGTGACATGTCACACGAGGTCACTAGAGGTCATTGAACTATACAAGTGAAAATCTTAAGACATGCTCTGATTTTAACGGGATTGCTTTTTTCTTGTGCGCATTGATCAGCCAAGCAAAAAAAGTCAATAACAAGTTTTGGGTCAGAGGTCAAGAAAAGGTCACTAGGGGTCAAAACGTGATTTTCACTAAAAACACATTTGCAATTTAGTGAAATGACCTAGGATCGTCAGAATTTGTCAACATATTCCTTTTGATCGTACGCATGTACAATAGTTAGGTTTTTAAAATCAAAAAATATTTGGGGTCACTAGGGGTCAAAATGTAAATTTTCACTCCATTCACTCAAAATGCTACTTGTCCGAGAGGAAATGACCTATGATTGTCAGAATTAGTCAAAAGATTCCTCTCATCCATGTTCATATAGGGTCCTTCTCCACTAAAAGTGACATGTCACACGGGGTCACTAGAGGTCATTGAACTTTACAGGTGAAAATCTTAAAACATGCTCCGATTTTGACGGGACTACCTTTTTCTTGTGCGCATTGATCAGCCAAGCAAAAAAGTCAATTACAAGTTTTGGGTCAGAGGTCAAGAAAAGGTCACTAGGGGTTCAACTGTATTTATTTACTCCATTTACCACTCGAAGGGGTTAACATGTAAAACACTCGACTAATATTCGTGATCTCCGATCACAGTCCATGTCTAGTATGTTTTTGTATTTGGTTGACAAAAACAAGAAATCTTTCTTCTTCTGTCATGGGACCTATAGCTCCGTAACCATTGACCCGATTTTAACCATATTTGGTCATAAGAACCCTTGTGTGCACCACTACTTAGGTTGAAAAGCATAAGGGGTCAAAGGTCACACAGGGGTCACTAGGGGTCAAAACGTGATTTTCACTTTAAACGCATTTGCAATTTAGTGAAATGACCTAGGATCTTCAGAATTGGTCAACATGTTCCTTTTGTCCGTACGCATGTACAAAAGAACGGTTTTTAAAATTAAAAATCATTTGGGGTCACTAGGGGTCAAAATGTAAATTTTACTCCATTCACTCAAAACCCTACTTGTCCGAGGGAAAATGACTGATGATACTCAGAATTGGTCAAAAGATTCCTTCGATCAATGTTCATATAGGGTCCTTCCACACTAAAAGTGACATGTCAAACAGGGTCACTAGGGTCATTGAACTTTACAATGGAAAAATATAAGGCATGCTTCGATTTTGACCGGGCTTCTTTTATTTTGTGGGCATTGATAAGACAAGAACAAAAGTCAATCATACCGTTAAGATCAAAGGTCAATAAAAGGTCACTAGGGGTCAAAATGTACATTTTTACTCCTCGCACTCAAAATACTACTTGTCCAAGAGATAATGACCTATGATTGTCAGAATTAGTCAAAAGATTCCTCTTATCCATGTCCATATAGGGTCCTTCTCCACTAAAAGTGACATGTTACACGAGGTCACTAGAGGTCATTGAACTATACTGGTGAAAATCTTAAAACATGCTCCAATTTTTACAAGACTACATTTTTCTTGTGCGCATTGATCAGCCAAGCAAAAAAGTCAATTACAAGTTTTGGGTCAGAGGTCAAGAAAAGGTCACTAGGGGTCAAAACGTGATTTTCACTAAAAACGCATTTGCAATTTAGTGAAATGACCTAGGATCGTCAGAATTGGTCAACATATTCCTTTTGACCGTACGCATGTACAATAGTTCGGTTTTTAAAATCAAAAAATATTTGGGGTCACTAGGGGTCAAAATGTACATTTTCACTCCATTCACTCAAAATACTACTTGTCCAAGAGATAATGACCTATGATTGTCAGAATTAGTCAAAAGATTCCTCTTATCCATGTCCATATAGGGTTCTTCTCCACTAAAAGTGACATGTCACACGGGGTCACTAGAGGTCATTGAACTTTACAAGTGAAAATCTTAAAACATGCTCCGATTTTTACAAGACTACATTTTTCTTGTGCGCATTGATCAGCCAAGCAAAAAAGTCAATTACAAGTTTTGGGTCAGAGGTCAAGAAAAGGTCACTAGGGGTCAAAACGTGATTTTCACTAAAAACGCATTTGCAATTTAGTGAAATGACCTAGGATCGTCAGAATTGGTCAACATATTCCTTTTGACCGTACGCATGTACAATAGTTCGGTTTTTAAAATCAAAAAATATTTGGGGTCACTAGGGGTCAAAATGTAAATTTTCACTCCATTCACTCAAAATGCTACTTGTCCGAGAGGAAATGACCTATGATTGTCAGAATTAGTCAAAAGGTTCCTCTCATCCATGTTCATATAGGGTCCTTCTCCACTAAAAGTGACATGTCACACGGGGTCACTACAGGTCATTGAACTTTACAAGTGAAAATCTTAAAACATGCTCCGATTTTGACGGGACTACCTTTTTCTTGTGCGCATTGATCAGCCAAGCAAAAAGTCAATTACAAGTTTTGGGTCAGAGGTCAAGAAAAGGTCACTAGGGGTTCAACTGTATTTATTTACTCCATTTACCACTCGAAGGGGTTAACATGTAACACACCCGACTAATATTCGTGATCTCCGATCACAGGTCATGTCTAGTATGTTTTTGTATTTGGTTGACAAAAACAAGAAATCTTTTTTTCTTCTGTCATGAGACCTATAGCTCCGTAACCATTGAGCCTATTTTGACCATATTTGGTCATAAGAACCCTTATGTGCACCACTACTCAGGTTGAAAAGCATAAGGGGTCAAAGGTCACACAGGGGTCACTAGGGGTCAAAACGTGATTTTTAATAAAAACGCATTTGCAATTTAGTGAAATGACCTATGATCGTCAGAATTGGTCAACATATTCCTTTTGACCGTACGCATGTACAATAGTTCGGGTTTTTAAATCAAAAAATATTTGGGGTCACTAGGGGTCAAAATGTAAATTTTACTCCATTCACTCAAAACCCTACTTGTCCGAGGGAAAATGACTGATGATACTCAGAATTGGTCAAAAGATTCCTTGGATCAATGTTCATATAGGGTCCTTCCACACTAAAAGTGACATGTCAAACGGGGTCACTAGAGGTCATTGAACTTTACAGGGGGAAAATAAAAGGCATGCTCCGATTTTGACCGGGTTTCTTTTATTTTGTGAGCATTGATGAGACAAGAACAAAAGTCAATCATACCGTTAAGATCAAAGGTCAAAAAAAGGTCACTAGGGGTCAAAATGTACATTTTCACTCCTCGCACTCAAAATACTACTTGTCCAAGAGATAATGACCTATGATTGTCAGAATTAGTCAAAAGATTCCTCTTATCCATGTCCATATAGGGTCCTTCTCCACTAAAAGTGACATGTCAGACGAGGTCACTAGAGGTCATTGAACTATACATGTAAAAATCTTAAGACATGCTCCGATTTTGACGGGACTACTTTTTTGTTGTGCGCATTGATCAGCCAAGCAAAAAAGTCAATTACAAGTTTTGGGTCAGAGGTCAAGAAAAGGTCACTAGGGGTTCAACTGTATTTATTTACTCCATTTACCACTCGAAGGGGTTAACATGTAACACACTCGACTAATATTCGTGATCTCCGATCACAGTCATGTCTAGTTCTTTCTTTCTTTTTCTGTCATGGGACCTATAGCTCCCTAACCGTTGAGCCGATTTTGACCATATTTAATCATAAGAACCCTTATGTGCACCACTACTCAGGTTGAAAAGCATAAGGGGTCAAAGGTCACACAGGGGTCACTAGGGGTCAAAACGTGATTTTTACTAAAAACGCATTTGCAATTTAGTGAAATGACCTATGATCGTCAGAATTGGTCAACATATTCCTTTTGACCGTACGCATGTACAAAAGAACGGTTTTTAAAATTAAAAATCATTTGGGGTCACTAGGGGTCAAAATGTAAATTTTACTCCATTCATTCAAAACCCTACTTGTCCGAGGGAAAATGACTGATGATACTCAGAATTGGTCAAAAGATTCCTTGGATCAATGTTCATATAGGGTCCTTCCACACTAAAAGTGACATGTCAAACGGGGTCACTAGGGGTCATTGAACTTTACAAGGGAAAAATATAAGGCATGATCCGATTTTGACCGGGTTTCTTTTATTTTGTGGGCATTAATGAGAAAAGAACAAAAGTCAATCATACCGTTAAGATCAAAGGTCAAGAAAAGGTCACTAGGGGTCAAAATGTACATTTTCACTCCTCGCACTCAAAATACTACTTGTCCAAGAGATAATGACCTATGATTGTCAGAATTAGTCAAAAGATTCCTCTTATCCATGTCCATATAGGGTCATTCTCCACAAAAAGTGACATGTCACACGAGGTCACTAGAGGTCATTGAACTATACAAGTGAAAATCTTAAGACATGCTCCGATTTTAACAAGACTACTTTTTTCTTGTGCGCATTGATCAGCCAAGCAAAAAAGTCAATTACAAGTTTTGGGTCAGAGGTCAAGAAAAGGTCACTAGGGGTCAAAACGTGATTTTCACTAAAAACGCATTTGCAATTTAGTGAAATGACCTAGGATCGTCAGAATTGGTCAACATATTCCTTTTGACCGTACGCATGTACAATAGTTCGGTTTTTAAAATCAAAAAATATTTGGGGTCACTAGGGGTCAAACTAAATTTTCACTCCATTCACTCAAAATGCTACTTGTCCGAGAGGAAATGACCTATGATTGTCAGAATTAGTCAAAAGGTTCCTCTCATCCATGTTCATATAGGGTCCTTCTCCACTAAAAGTGACATGTCACACGGGGTCACTAGAGGTCATTGAACTTTACAGGTGAAAATCTTAAAACATGCTCCGATTTTGACGGGACTACCTTTTTCTTGTGCGCATTGATCAGCCAAGCAAAAAAGTCAATTACAAGTTTTGGGTCAGAGGTCAAGAAAAGGTCACTAGGGGTTCAACTGTATTTATTTACTCCATTTACCACTCGAAGGGGTTAACATGTAACACACCCGACTAATATTCGTGATCTCCGATCACAGGTCATGTCTAGTTCTTCTTCTTTTTCTGTCATGGGACCTATAGCTCCGTAACCGTTGAGCCGATTTTGACCATATTTGGTCATAAGAACCCTTATGTGCACCACTACTCAGGTTGAAAAGCATAAGGGGTCAAAGGTCACACAGGGGTCACTAGGGGTCAAAACGTGATTTTTACTAAAAACGCATTTGCAATTTAGTGAAATGACCTATGATCGTCAAAATTGGTCCACATATTCCTTTTGACCGTACGCATGTACAAAAGAACGGTTTTTAAAATTAAAAATCATTTGGGGTCACTAGGGGTCAAAATGTAAATTTTACTCCATTCACTCAAAACCCTACTTGTCCGAGGGAAAATGACTGATGAAACTCAGAATTGGTCAAAAGATTCCTTTGATCAATGTTCATATAGGGTCCTTCCACACTAAAAGTGACATGTCAAACGAGGTCACTAGAGGTCATTGAACTTTACAGTGGGAAAATATAAGGCATGCTCCGATTTTGACTGGGTTTCTTTTATTTTGTGGGCATTGATGAGACAAGAACAAAAGTCAATCATACCGTTAAGATCAAAGGTCAAGAAAAGGTCACTAGGGGTCAAAATGTACATTTTCACTCCTCGCACTCAAAATACTACTTGTCCAAGAGATAATGACCTATAATTGTCAGAATTGGTCAAAAGATTCCTCTTATCCATGTCCATATAGGGTCCTTCTCCACTAAAAGTGACATGTCACACGAGGTCACTAGAGGTCATTGAACTATACAGGTGAAAATCTTAAGACATGCTCCGATTTTAACAAGACTACTTTTTTCTTGTGCGCATTGATCAGCCAAGCAAAAAAGTCAATTACAAGTTTTGGGTCAGAGGTCAAGAAAAGGTCACTAGGGGTCAAAACGTGATTTTCACTAAAAACGCATTTGCAATTTAGTGAAATGACCTAGGATCGTCAGAATTGGTCAACATATTCCTTTTGACCGTACGCATGTACAATAGTTCGGTTTTTAAAATCAAAAAATATTTGGGGTCACTAGGGGTCAAAATGTAAATTTTCACTCCATTCACTCAAAATGCTACTTGTCCGAGAGGAAATGACCTATGATTGTCAGAATTAGTCAAAAGATTCCTCTCATCCATGTTCATATAGGGTCCTTCTCCACTAAAAGTGACACACGGGGTCACTAGAGGTCATTGAACTTTACAGGTGAAAATCTTAAAACATGCTCCGATTTTGACGGGACTACCTTTTTCTTGTGCGCATTGATCAACCAAGCAAAAAAGTCAATTACAAGTCTTGGGTCAGAGGTCAAGAAAAGGTCACTAGGGGTTCAACTGTATTTATTTACTCCATTTACCACTCGAAGGGGTTAACATGTAACACACCCGACTAATATTCGTGATCTCCGATCACAGGTCATGTCTAGTATGTTTTTGTATTTGGTTGACAAAAACAAGAAATCTTTCTTCTTCTGTCATGGGACCTATAGCTCCGTAACCATTGCCCCGATTTTAACCATATTTGGTCATAAGAACCCTTGTGTGCACCACTACTTAGGTTGAAAAGCATAAGGGGTCAAAGGTCACACAGGGGTCACTAGGGGTCAAAACGTGATTTTCACTTAAAACGCATTTCCAATTTAGTGAAATGACCTAGGATCTTCAGAATTGGTCAACATGTTCCTTTTGTCCGTACGCATGTACAAAAGAACGGTTTTTAAAATTAAAAATCATTTGGGGTCACTAGGGGTCAAAATGTAAATTTTACTCCATTCACTCAAAACCCTACTTGTCCGAGGGAAAATGACTGATGATACTCAGAATTGGTCAAAAGATTCCTTTGATCAATGTTCATATAGGGTCCTTCCACACTAAAAGTGACATGTCAAACGAGGTCACTAGAGGTCATTGAACTTTACAGAGGAAAAATATAAGGCATGCTTCGATTTTGACCGGGTTTCTTTTATTTTGTGGGCATTGATAAGACAAGAACAAAAGTCAATCATACCGTTAAGATCAAAGGTCAATAAAAGGTCACTAGGGGTCAAAATGTACATTTTTACTCCTCGCACTCAAAATACTACTTGTCCAAGAGATAATGACCTATGATTGTCAGAATAAGTCAAAAGATTTCTCTTATCCATGTCCATATAGGGTCCTTCTCCACTAAAAGTGACATGTCACACGAGGTCACTAGAGGTCATTGAACTATACAGGTGAAAATCTTAAGACATGCTCCGATTTTAACGGGACTACTTTTTTCTTGTGCGCATTGATCAGCCAAGCAAAAAAGTCAAATACAAGTTTTGGGTCAGAGGTCAAGAAAAGGTCACTAGGGGTCAAAACGTGATTTTCACTAAAAACGCATTTGCAATTTAGTGAAATGACCTAGGATCGTCAGAATTGGTCAACATATTCCTTTTGACCGTACGCATGTACAATAGTTCGGTTTTTAAAATAAAAAATATTTGGGGTCACTAGGGGTCAAAATGTAAATTTTCACTCCATTCACTCAAAATGCTACTTGTCCGAGAGGAAATGACCTATGATTGTCAGAATTAGTCAAAAGGTTCCTCTCATCCATGTTCATATAGGGTCCTTCTCCACTAAAAGTGACATGTCACACGGGGTCCCTAGAGGTCATTGAACTTTACAAGTGAAAATCTTAAAACATGCTCCGATTTTGACGGGACTACCTTTTTCTTGTGCGCATTGATCAGCCAAGCAAAAAAGTCAATTACAAGTTTTGGGTCAGAGGTCAAGAAAAGGTCACTAGGGGTTCAACTGTATTTATTAACTCCATTTACCACTCGAAGGGGTTAACATGTAACACACCCGACTAATATTCGTGATCTCCGATCACAGGTCATGTCTAGTTATATTAGTCGTGTCAACGACTAATATACTGTATTCGTCCTGTTTCTTCTTCTTCTTCTTCTTCTGTCATGGGACCTATAGCTCCGTCACCATTGAGCCGATGTTGACCATGTTTGGTCAGAAGTACTCTTATGTGCACCACTACTCAGGTTTTAAAGCACAAGGTGTCACATGTCGCACAGGGGTCACAAGGGGTCATTGAACTTTACAGGGGGAAAATGTAAGACATGCTCCGATTTTAACCGGGTTTGTTTTATTTTGTGGGCATTGATGAGACAAGAACAAAAGTCAATCATACCGTTAAGGTCAAAGGTCAAGAAAAGGTCACTAGGGGTCAAAATGTACATGTTCACCCCATTCACTCAAAATGCTACTTGTCCGAGAGGAAATGATCTATGATTGTCAGAATTGGTCAAAAAATTCCTCCTATCCATGTTCATATAGGTTGCTTCTCCACTAAAAGTGACATGTCACATGGGGTCACTAGGGGTCATTGAACTTTACAGAGGGAAAATGTAAGACATGCTCCGATTTTGACCGGGTTTGTTTTATTTTGTGGGCATTGATGAGAGAAGAACAAAAGTCAATCATACTGTTAAGGTCAAAGGTCAAAAAAAGGTCACTAGGGGTCAAAATGTACATGTTCACCCCCATTCACTCAAAATGCTACTTGTCCGAGAGGAAATGACCTATGATTGTCAGAATTGGTCAAAAGATTCCTTGGATCCATGTTCATATAGGCTGTTCAGCGATTAAAAGTGACATGTCAAATGGGATCACTAGAGGTCATTGACCTAAACAGGGATATAATGTAAGACATGCTCCGATATTGACCAATCATGGCTCATTTTGTAGGCATTGATAAGACAAGCAAAAAAGTCAATCATTTCTTTGGGGTCAAAGGTAAAAAAAAGGTCACTAGGGGTCGAAATGTACATTTTTACTACATTTGGACCCCTAGTGACCTTTTCTTGACCTTTGACCCAAAAAAAATTATTGACTTTTTTTCTTGTCTCATCAATGCCTACAAAATGAGCCATGAATGACCGGTCAAAATCGGAGCAAGTCTTAAATTTTACCCTGTGTGTCTTTATATTAGTCGTGTCAACGACTAATATACTGTATTCGTCCTGTTTCTTCTTCTTCTTCTTCTTCTGTCATGGGACCTATAGCTCCGTCACCATTGAGCCGATGTTGACCATGTTTGGTCAGAAGTACTCTTATGTGCACCACTACTCAGGTTTTAAAGCACAAGGTGTCACATGTCGCACAGGGGTCACAAGGGGTCATTGAACTTTACAGGGGGAAAATGTAAGACATGCTCCGATTTTAACCGGGTTTGTTTTATTTTGTGGGCATTGATGAGACAAGAACAAAAGTCAATCATACCGTTAAGGTCAAAGGTCAAGAAAAGGTCACTAGGGGTCAAAATGTACATGTTCACCCCATTCACTCAAAATGCTACTTGTCCGAGAGGAAATGATCTATGATTGTCAGAATTGGTCAAAAAATTCCTCCTATCCATGTTCATATAGGTTGCTTCTCCACTAAAAGTGACATGTCACATGGGGTCACTAGGGGTCATTGAACTTTACAGAGGGAAAATGTAAGACATGCTCCGATTTTGACCGGGTTTGTTTTATTTTGTGGGCATTGATGAGAGAAGAACAAAAGTCAATCATACTGTTAAGGTCAAAGGTCAAAAAAAGGTCACTAGGGGTCAAAATGTACATGTTCACCCCCATTCACTCAAAATGCTACTTGTCCGAGAGGAAATGACCTATGATTGTCAGAATTGGTCAAAAGATTCCTTGGATCCATGTTCATATAGGCTGTTCAGCGATTAAAAGTGACATGTCAAATGGGATCACTAGAGGTCATTGACCTAAACAGGGATATAATGTAAGACATGCTCCGATATTGACCAATCATGGCTCATTTTGTAGGCATTGATAAGACAAGCAAAAAAGTCAATCATTTCTTTGGGGTCAAAGGTAAAAAAAAGGTCACTAGGGGTCGAAATGTACATTTTTACTACATTAGGACCCCTAGTGACCTTTTCTTGACCTTTGACCCAAAAAAAATTATTGACTTTTTTTCTTGTCTCATGAATGCCTACAAAATGAGCCATGAATGACCGGTCAAAATCGGAGCAAGTCTTAAATTTTACCCTGTGTGTCTTTATATTAATGATTGCCGTGTCCAGTAACTGGCATGTCGTGTTGATATCCGTATAATGTCATATACGGCATTCCATCAACACATTTGTAATAGAAAGTATGAATTAATGCAAAAAAAATAATATCACAAAGCGGAAATGGAGTTAGATTTCCTTTCAAACATTTTCGGACTCAGTACTACAAAAGACATAAGTAGTGACAGAATCAGCAAATCATATAAAGGATTAACAAATTATTTGAGAAAAACGGGATGCACATATAATCTTTTCTTATCATAACATCGCGCCAAACTATGGCACGCCCCAGAGGACAAAAACGTGTTGAGACTAATATATATATCTTTCTTTCTCCTGTCATAAGACCTATAGCTCCGTAACCATTGAGCCGATTTTGACCATATTTGGTCATAAGTACCCTTATGTGCACCACTACTGAGGTTGTAAAGCATAAGGGGTCAAATGTCACACAGGGGTCACTAGGGGTCAAAACGTGATTTTCACTTAAAACGCATTTGCAATTTAGTGAAATGACCTATAATCGTCAGAATTGGTCAACATATTCCTTTTGACCGTACGCATGTACAATAGTTCGGTTTTTTAAATCAAAACATATTTAGGGTCACTAGGGGTCAAAATGTAAATTTTACTCCATTCACTCAAAACCCTACTTGTCCGAGGGAAAATGACTGATGATACTCAGAATTGGTCAAAATATTGCTCCCATCCATGTTCATATTAATTGCTTCTCAACTAAAAGTGACATGTCACATGGGGTCACTAGGGGTCATTGAACTTTACAGAAGGAAAATGTAAGACATGCTCCGATTTTGACCGGGTTTGTTTTATTTTGTGGGCATTGATGAGACAAGAACAAAAGCGAGAGGAAATGATCTATGATTGTCAGAATTGGTCAAAAGATTCCTCCCATCCATGTTCATATAGGTTGCTTCTCCACTAAAAGTGACATGTCACATGGGGTCACTAGGGTCATTGAACTGTACAGGTGTAAAACTTAAGACTTGTTCTGATTTTGACCAGATTACTTTTGTTATGTGCGCATCGATGAGCCTAGAAAAAAAAGTCAATCATAAGTTTGGGGTCAAAGGTCAAGAAAAGGTCACTTGGGGTCAAAATGTGATTTTCACTTAAAACGGTCTTGCATTTTAATGCTGATACTTGTGTCTTCGCTGGTATTGCCAGATAAGGTAAACCTACGTTGTGATACAGTGGTAAAAGGTCTTTCTTCCGTCATGAAACTAATAGCTCCGTAACCATTTGGCCGATTTTGACCATATTTAGTCATAAATACCCTCATAGTCATGGCCACCACTACCCAGAGTGTCAAGCATAACAGGCCAAAAATGTCACACAGAGTTCAACATAACAAATAACTTCAATGCGCGACTAATATTCGTCGTCTGAGACGACACTCAATTCTAGTATGTTTTTGTATTTGGTTGACAAAAACAAGAAATCTTTCTTCTTCTGTCATGGGACCTATAGCTCCGTAACCATTGACCCGATTTTAACCATATTTGGTCATAAGAACCCTTGTGTGCACCACTACTCAGGTTGAAAAGCATAAGGGGTCAAAGGTCACACAGGGGTCACTAGGGGTCAAAACGTGATTTTCACTTAAAACGCATTTGCAATTTAGTGAAATGACCTAGGATCTTCAGAATTGGTCAACATGTTCCTTTTGACCGTACGCATGTACAAAAGAACGGTTTTTAAAATTAAAAATCATTTGGGGTCACTAGGGGTCAAAATGTAAATTTTACTCCATTCACTCAAAACCCTACTTGTCCGAGGGAAAATGACTGATGATACTCAGAATTGGTCAAAAGATTCCTTCGATCAATGTTCATATAGGGTCCTTCCACACTAAAAGTGACATGTCAAACAGGGTCACTAGGGGTCATTGAACTTTACAGGGGGAAAATATAACGCATGCTCAGATTTTGACTGGGTTTCTTTTATTTTGTGGGCATTGATGAGACAAGAACAAAAGTCAATCATACCGTTAAGATCAAAGGTCAAGAAAAGGTCACTAGGGGTCAAAATGTACATTTTCACTCCTCGCACTCAAAATACTACTTGTCCAAGAGATAATGACCTATGATTGTCAGAATTGGTCAAAAGATTCCTCTTATCCATGTCCATATAGGGTCCTTCTCCACTAAAAGTGACATGTTACACGAGGTCACTAGAGGTCATTGAACTATACAAGTGAAAATATTAAGACATGCTCTGATTTTGACGGGACTACTTTTTTCTTATGCGCATTGATCAGCCAAGCAAAAAAGTCAATTACAAGTTTTGGGTCAGAGGTCAAAAAAAGGTCACTAGGGGTCAAAACGTGATTTTCACTAAAAACGCATTTGCAATTTAGTGAAATGACCTAGGATCGTCAGAATTGGTCAACATATTCCTTTTGACCGTACGCATGTACAATAGTTAGGTTTTTAAAATCAAAAAATATTTGGGGTCACTAGGGGTCAAAATGTAAATTTTCACTCCATTCACTCAAAATGCTACTTGTCCGAGAGGAAATGACCTATGATTGTCAGAATTAGTCAAAAGGTTCCTCTCATCCATGTTCATATAGGGTCCTTCTCCACTAAAAGTGACATGTCACACGGGGTCACTAGAGGTCATTGAACTTTACAAGTGAAAATCTTAAAACATGCTCCGATTTTGACGGGACTACCTTTTTCTTGTGCGCATTGATCAGCCAAGCAAAAAAGTCAATTACAAGTTTTGGGTCAGAGGTCAAGAAAAGGTCACTAGGGGTTCAACTGTATTTATTTACTCCATTTACCCCTCGAAGGGGTTAACATGTAACACACCCGACTAATATTCGTGATCTCCGATCACAGGTCATGTCTAGTTCATATTTCCTTTGTGTCGTCTGTTAATTCATTTTAGGATGTTGACCAGTTTTTTGTAAATACCTTGTTTTAATTAGCATGTAGTCTTTATTTTTAATCATTTTAACCTTCCCGTTGTTCCATGTGTAGGAATATCCTAATGGAGGGAAAGTTCCAAAAAAGAGATTCATAATTGAACGAACACCTCATTACTGAACCAAATACGTTTATATAACAACAAATAAATATGCATTCTATGGTGTTTTAGCAGGCGTTGAGTGATTAGTTTGTTTGCTTGTTTGAAGTTAGTCAGTACAAAAACTTTATGTACATGTACAACCAGACTTTCCACTAGTCTAGCGACCGATGTACAGTATAAATAAATGAATGATAATATTCTGCAGCGTATGCATGCTCTTCAATTCATCTATGAAATTATCATGAGACTCTGACCACGCCCACTCTGATGAAAATATAGTAAAAGTCATTTTGTCAATACATTGAGGGCAGCAGCTAGTCTGTGCCAAATTTCTCAGACAGTGGTAGAGTTGATGGTATCATGTCTAGATTTAGGCAAAACATCTGTCGTCATCATACAAGTATTTGCGAAATCTTGACTTGGGCTATACTCATAATGAAAATTGGATAATCAACTAATTATCTTGCAAAACCCTAAGATATAAATTATTGCACATTTTGTATTTCCCCGGATTCCCAGAAATTACCTGGAATTATTTCATTTTTCGAACATTACCCGAAAACAACCATAATTTCCTGAATTTCAGGTAATTTCCTGGAAAGTGGAAACACTGGTGTCAAGACTCATCAGTGCTTCCACACCTCAAAAAAATTACCTGAAATAGAATCTCAAATAACCTGGAATTTGATGGAATTTCCTGAAATCCTCAAAACTAGCCCAAAATTGCTATATCCGTGCACTTTTTGGTTGTTTAACGAAATTTATGGAGGTTCTAAGGATGGTAAGGATACAATGTATCATGTTATGAGAAACTCCGGAATCTGCATCGAAAAATTGAAAAATGTACACGGGTACACACCACCATAACCTTCCGCGGCCAGGGTGCAGGGGTACTAAACTCCCTAAAAAAATCTTGGATTGCAGCTTCAAATGTGAATATTATGACCAGATTTTCGCCATAGGTCTTAGATTTTGTTTTTATTAACCCTTTGAACCCGATAGGTCGATTTATCTATCGACCTATCGGAGAACAGATGACACATTGATCATATGACTGAGTGGTCATGTGACTTGAAAGTCATGTGATGTTCACCCGATGTGAAATACATTGTTTCGCAAGGTTTTCGTTGTGATTTGATGTCATTTAGCTGAAGAAAACAGTCAAAAATAGCGCAAAATCTGATGAATATGCAACACACTATGGCGCAGATGATTCTCAGGTAGACAGGGATGCATTGTTTTACGGTCATGATTGGCAATTTTGGCGATAAAAACGGACGTTTTTATGTTATAAATAGGTTATGTTATACGTGTAGTACAATGGCATACTGCCCTCTATCATCGGTAACATATATTACGGATGATATAGGTGTACTATATTTAGCATTTTACCCCCGGAGAAGTCAGGGTGGGTGTACCGAACCCTTATAATAACTCCGGGTTCAAAGGGTTAAAAAGTTGAAACATTTACGATTGTAATCTGTAAAAAGTCACGAATTATTGGGCGAAGTCTTGATCACATGTGTGAAGCGGCCCGAAAATCCCGTTTTTTACGCACTTTAAAGGCGAGTTATTTGCAAATTCAAAATTACGGGAAAACTGGGACTGTCGATCAAAAATTGAAATGGTGATAATGTTGAAGAAAACAAAAAGAGGAAGATTCTACAAAAAGAATGAATATCCCAAGTAAGGAAGGGGAGCCAGGGAGAAGCGATTGAACACCGGGTTTATAACCCACGTTTCAATGGGAGTGACTATGGTGGTGTGTACCCACAAGAGTTGAGTGATTGAATAATAATGTATAGAGGGAGCTTTTTATGCGTTATCAGAGGGTGATTGACACTAAGGTTGGCAAAACTGATTCATATTAATTTATTACGTAGCACCAAATAGGAATGATAAAAATGGGGATAAAAAGGGAGAAAGAGTTTTCTCTTAAGATTATACATTATCAGTTTTGAAATTTCTGGATTTCCCGGAATTACATGGAATTCCCAAAAACATTACCCGCATTTAAGTAATTACCTTCTATTAAGTGGAAACACTGACACTCATTTCAGCAAATTATTTTCCCGTCATATACATATCCCCTTGATCCATGTGTAAGATTTTTAAAATTTAGAAAAGTAAAAACTAAATAAACTTTATATGGTGTTTTATAAGGCATTGAGTGTTGTAAGTCAGTGCAAGAACTTTATGTACACGTACAACCAGACTTTCCACTAGTCTAGCGACCGATGTACAGTATAAATAAATGAATGATAATATTCTACAGTATACTCATACTCTTCAATCAATGGTATTCATCTATGAGACCATCATGAAACTCTGACCACGCCCACTCTGATGAAAATATAGTCAAGTCATTTTGTCAATATATTGAGGGCAGCAGCTAGTCTGTGCCAAATTTCTCAGACAGTGGTAGAGTTGATGGTATCATGCCTAGATTTAGGCAAAACAAACCAATTGAATCAAGGAGGTCATGACGATGCATCACGCAACAAGCCATGGGTGGTCTTCAAGTTTATTTTGAATAAACATGAAACAAATAAGTAAGAAGCCATCTCTGTGGCCTTTTAGATGAATATGGGTAATTTAGATGTCATCTACATCGAAACTCAAAACGCTATCAAATCCATGAATTTCACATGAAATACTGCAAATTAAGCTCTATAATTTTAGGTTAGTCAGTACGTATATAGGCATTAATGTGAGAACCCCAACTTCTGAAAAGATTGAGGGCTCCCTCCATGAAGGATCTATTAGTGCCCCTTTAAGAGTGTGAAAATAAGGTGATTAGGCTGTAAAAAACTTCTTTTCTTTTGGGATCATTCAGCCGGATAACAGAGATATCCAGATAAAAGAGGGTCGGCTAACCGAGGTTGGACTGACGGTATTTGCATACCTTGACTCACACTATTCATACTGAAAATTGGATAAGATGATAAAAGATGGGTCAACTAATTAGTTTGCAAAACCCTGGAGGGAAGTTGCTTGGAAAACAGGGATGAGGTTGTTGAATTCATACAACAAAACAATGGCGTAATTTGATGGGCCCAACCGTTTTGAGTAAAAAATCCCCAAATTGCTAGATTATGATGTAAAGACACTAACTTACAGACGATTCTTTTTTTTAAAAAACCTAATCTAATATTTTTTGAAATTTTGACAAAAAGCACCAAAAAAGTGTAAAAAAATGAAAAAATAAATTTGTAGTCGCTTTTTGGTCAAAATTTTATAAAATATTAGATTAGGTCTAAAAATATTTTTAAAAACCTAGGTTAGTGTGTCTTTACATTATAAGTTAGCAATTAGGGAGTTTTGTACTCAAAATTATTTTTGTTAGCCTTGTCTAAGTTTTGGGGTCCAACATTTTTGGGTCCAAAAAGTGATTTTTTGTGATTTTCTCAAAAAATCAAAAATTGTGGTCAAAATTGACGCAAAATTTGGATTCTCTGATCCATTTCCTTTCCAAAAGTGTATACTTATATAATATACATTTGAGTCATAGTTCAATAATTACAACACTCACAAAATTCAAAAAATCAAGTCAAAAACGTCCTTGAGTCCCCACCCCCTCCCCCATGTATCATGGCTATTTATATTCCTCATGGAGCAAATAAGGACCCTTAATACGAAAGCCAATGATGTAAAAAGTATACCCTTTTTCTTAATTTAGCTTGTTTTGATACCCTGTTCACGTTACATACGTAACGTGCCCCAGCTTGAAAAACTACCCTAATTACGTGATTTCTTGGACACCCATGATATCCCTCTTGTAATGATCACTGAGCACCCCGGGAGTACCCCCTTAAATGCAACCGCTTGTTGTATGGTACATTGAATGCTAATGCAATTGGGAGTTGTTTAATATGTAAATCATCAAAAATATGGCATTTGATTGGACGCTTCAACATTTTTGCTGCCTTATACAAGCCCTATTAAATGAATGGCAATTCCGACATCAGGCGCAAACATGTGTTTTTAGCATTCTTCATTCACTTCAAAGCACAGCACCCAGGCCACTTCATGCGTACCTGTTTGGTGCAGTTAGTACTTGCGCTCGAAACCATTGTACCGTGATGAAAAGAAGTCGTTTATTTTAAAGATGGGTAGGGTTGCTCTCACTTTAAATGAAGAAGAAGAAAAAAGTCCTATCCCAAATGTAATAGTATCCGGGGTGGGGGGGGGGGGGGGGGGGGGGGGCATTGTAGCTAATTTAAGATAACTCACAATTAAATTTTCAATAAGTGCCCCCAGACTAGTTACAGCACACATTTTTATTTTATCAACAGCGATATTCCTTTCAAGGAGGACAACTAATACTAGCTCATATGTCAGGGAGGGGAAATTTGAATCGCAAAAATGAAGCCTCCTATGTATGGGCATATGGGCATGTAATGAGGGCGCTATCTTAACAACGCTGAGTTTAACAGCACGAAAGTCCTTATAAGGCACATTGAGATGCGCAAGGCGACTCATAAAATGGGGGCGCTATCACACTAAGGCTTCAATATCGGCTATGGGAAGTCTGTGTTTAGTTGCACAGGCTTGATTACTTGCCCAACCTGATTTCACTGTGTCAACATTTATTAACAATCAGTTGCCTCTCAGGGTCATTATTTTCAATCTTTATCACCTCCCCATTATCCATGTGTAGGAATCTCCTAATGGAGGGAAAGTTTCAAAAAAAAGATACATATTACTTGAACATGATATCTGAAGCACTATGTAAAGGAACCAAATACATTCATATAGCAGAATTAAATATAAATTCTATGGTGTTTTTAAGGGCATTGAGTGTTTAGTCAGTTCAAGAACTGTATGTACAACCAGACTTTCCATAATCATTTGTTAAACAAATGAGTCAGTTGTAATTATCCATATCCAGAATTTGTTGTAATTTTGTTTTATTATTATGCTGTATTAGATTCAAGAAATATGTTTTTATTATGTTAATTTAGGTGTTAACTATGTAACATGAGTGTATCGACTTTATTTCCAGTCCCTCAATCCTCGAAAAAAAATTGAAAGCAGATTTTCTTTCAGATTTACATTTCTGATCATAAATCGTACATACATTCCAAGTTACAGGGCTATACGATTCTTTATTACTTCAAAATCATAGTTTTAGAGTGAAAATAAACTCTGATTCTGCGCCGACATCTTATTTTTACTCTAAATTCACTCTAAAACCATGATTTTGAGGTAATTAGGAATCGTATCATTCTGTAAGGCCAAAAAAAAAGAAGTTTAACTTGCCCTTTCCGACCAACCCGAATTTTCGGAAATCTAGGGTCGCTAAAAAAAAATTGAAAAAAAATTGGGAAAAAAAGTTGAAAGAAGCATATAATTATATAACAATAAAGAAAGATAAAAATGTGTTTTTGAGTAGTATCTGCTTGTTTCAAAATATAAAATCAAAAAAATCAAAATCAAAAAAAAAAAAAATCATTTTTTTTTCTTCTTCTTTAAAACGTGTTTTTTTGCAGTAAATTTTCACACATTTTCAACAAAAAAAAAAAAAAAATCAGACCGTCCAACTCTGACCCTGAAAGGGCAAGTCACTTTTCTTTTTTGGGGGGCCTAACTTGGAATATATTCATGATTTATGATCTGAAATATAAATCTGCAAGAAAATCTACTTTCTATAAAAAGTCATGAATAGAGGGCGCTCCCTGGAAAAGATCACATAATAACCGAACAGAATCCGAACATTCATTGCCCCTTTATTGCATTGGAACCATTAGTCAATTTAGATACAAATATTGTAAAACAGAATAATGAGCACACACTTGCATTAGAAAGAGAATAAAAGATGTATATTATGTTTTGGTTGCGGACTATTGTGTGACAATTAATGGATGGGTTTGTCCATATTTTAATCGTAGTGGATGCCGGCTGGGGAGTGGGGGGGATATATAAGATAACAGCCCGGGGTGCTCAGTGGTCAGTACAAGAGGGGTATCATGCGTGTCCAAGAAATCCCGTAATTAGGGTAGTTTTTGAAGCTGGGGCACGTTACGTACGTAACGTGAATAGGGTATCAAAACAAGCCAAATTAAGAAAAAGGGTATACTTTTTACATCATTGGCTTTCGTATTTAGGGTCCATTTGCTCCATGAGGATTATTAATAGCCATGATACATAGGCGAAATATATTTCTCAAATTGTATCCTTCGCAAGTGATCTGATAAATCAGCTCACAATACTTTTAGCTTATTAGGAAGGAAAAAAGGGTTAGAAATGTGTCATACATGGTGAGGGTTTAAACTATACAAATTACTTGCTTAGGGTATCAAAATATTTTTGAGACTTGTTTAGGGTATTACTTGCTTAGGGTATGTAAAATACTGTGCCATACTTGTTTAGGGGGTGCTTTTTCACATTAACACGATTACGTATTTCGGGTACTTTTTGAAAGTCCTTGGACGCGCATGATACCCCTTGTAATGACCACTGAGCACCCCGGGGGTAACAGCAATGACTGTATACAATGTATTATTTTGTTTCCATCAGGCCATGACATTTATTGGACTATTATTCCTGGTGTTTGCCTACATCTTTGCAATAGCTGGTATCATACTTTTTGACAGCTACACACGATCTACACGGGATGATTTAGTCTACAACTCAAGTTTTAGGTACGTTTATATGGTGGGCAGTGGCGTACCCAGGAGTGGGTCCAAGGGGGCCAGGGCCCCCATGAAATAACCCCGTCGGTAAAAACGACCCTCCGTCGATAGATTTGCGATTTTGACCATGCAATTTTATTTTCTTCGGCCGGTTATGCTGACAAGTTCATCGCTAAGGGTTGCTTGGGCCGATAGTCATGTGTCATCTTTGTTAAAATAGCTGAATGGTTAGGCCTATATAAGTCAAATATACTAACAATACTGAATCACTCAATACCTCCTACGTTTTTCCAGTCTTAAACTCTGTCTTGGGGACCTATATCGTTTGCTGTGAGTGATTCGTTGAGCTAAATCCTTGATAAGGGTCACTTTTTCCTTCTTTTAGAATCCGCGTTAAGGGTAGTTATTGGGAGTGGATACACACGGATGATTACAACTTTTATACATGAGTGCCACCCCACCCCCCCCCCCCCCCCCCCCCCCCCCCCCCCCACCCGCTTCCCGGGCCATTCCTCCAACTCACCCACACCATTAAAAGAATGTTTGCTGATGACATTTGACCATAATTATTTGTTGTTTCATTTTGTGACCTGTTTGTAATACAGCATGCATACAGTGTTCAAAAAGCTATCAGATTGAATGAAAGTGTTGCATCATTTCACAATGTCTCACTATATGTGCCATATGAGAAGTTGTCTCATCTGCTCACCCGACCTAAATACTCCTGTTTTAAAACGGGATAGTGAGATCGCAGTTACGAAAAGTAGACTTTTTATAAGCTTAATATTCAAATGCAACCATTAGACTTACTAGTATTGCTATCTACTGCTGATAGCAGTATTGATGACATATTAGTATTGCTATCTACAGCTGATAGCAATATTGATGACATACTATACTAGTATAATAGTCTACTGCTAATAGCAGTTTTGATGATGTACTAGTATTGCTATCTACTGTTGATAGCAGTATTGATAACAGACTAGTATTGTTATCTACTGCTGATAGCAGTATTGATGACATACTAGTATTGCTATATACTGCTGATAGCAGTATTGATAACAGATTAGTATTGCTATCTACTGCTGATACCAGCATTGATGACATACTAGTATTCTATCTACTGCTGATAGCAGTATTGATGACATACTAGTATTCTATCTACTGCTTAAAGCAGTATTGATAACAGACTAGTATTGCTATCTACTACTTATAGCAGGATCGATGACATACTAGTATTGCTATCTACTGCTGATAGCAGTATTGATAACAGACTAGTATTGCTATCTACTGCTGATACCAGCATTGATGACATACTAGTATTGCTATCTACTGCTGATAGCAGTATTGATGACATACTAGTATTCTATCTTTAAGCAGTAGCAGTATTGATAACAGACTAGTATTGCTATCTACTGCTGATAGCAGCATCGATGACATACTAGTACTACTGCTAATAGCAGTATTGATGACATACTAGTATTCTATCTACGTCTTATAGCAGTATTGATGACATACTAGTATTGCTATCATTAGACAGCATATTTTATCATTAAATAACTATTCTTATATATATAAATGTGAAATAAAAAATCATAGAAGTCCCCTTTTCTTCAAAAGTGAAAAATTGTCACAAAACGATGTGAGACATCAGTGCAAATGTTCTCTAACTCTACAGTGGTTCCATGTTTTAGAATGTTAACACTCCGAAATGTTATGCAATGCGGGAAGATCATCAAGGCTACTGTGGGGATGTGCTATGTGGAGTAGAAATGTATCCAAATTGTTGTTATTTAATATTTTTAAGTTGGAATTATATTTTTAGAGTCATGAGTCTATTTATTACTTTTTGAGTACTGTATATTCATCTAGGTACCTGATGTATAGAACAATGTTCTCCTCTCGATATTCTTCTTGACACAGTTCTCTCGGTCGTTCCATGGTGACGTTGTTTCAGTTATTCACCCTGGATCAGTGGTACAAGATGCTGAAAGACATCTGGAAGGTGATGGATAGGTTCTCCTCCACTGTCTATGTCACATTGTGGATTTGTATCGGATCGTTTATATTCAGGAATATATTTGTGGGAATTATGGGTACGTATGAGTGGTTGCTATTGGCGCATTTACAAGCTATGAAGTTGGCATTAAATTAATCTTAAACGTGAAGGGTCGGGGCGGTGGCATATCTCCTACTGAGAAGTTGGAAACGTTGTCATATTTCTCGCCAATTTGGAACTGATTTTAATCAGTTCTTTAGATTGGTTTCGTTTGTATTGAGTGGGTCATATTCATCTTGGATATTGAATGCCTTCCTCCACACCAACTCATGAGGATTCTTTGCTTGATTAAAACACCTCATATTCACCATTTCAAGGACACTATAATGTGAAAATGATATTTGGTAATTTCAGTGAACAACTTCCAGTCCATTCGCAATGAATTATTTGAAGAGGTCAAAGGTCACGTAGAAGAGCGACAGATGCAGCTGGACCAAGAGAAATTTACAGAGGAGCTCGCAAAGCAGGAGCTGAAGTTCAATAGAGCAAGGTAGGTGATAAGACAAAATACCATCATGGGATTCGAACTGGGGACCTCTGGCATAATACCCTTAACCGATACATGCTAGAGGGAACAGCATATGACCACAACACTGTCCACTATGCCTTATTGCCCTTTATAATGCTTTGGCGTAAGTTTTAAAAGCATGGGTCCTAAACAAAACAGGATGCACGCGCAAACCACCGGGCAAAGAACAATGGCAACTGCCGACCAAATGCCCGGTGTGACGTCACCTGTCACCCATCTATAGATTCACAAACTTTGGCCGGTGAACCGGATTTCAGTATAGGTAATATTATCTTGCAATTGAAGAGAGGCAATGATTTGAAATGTTAATCAGATCATTGACACATGATCACATATGGTTCTATGCTTCCTTGTGTCTCGAATTACATCGTAGGCAGTTCATATCCAGTATAGTGACAAAGGTTTCTTGTGCTGTTGTCCAAATTTTGTTCTCTAATTTAATCCTCATCTATACAAGAAGGATTGGAACTCTTACGAAGAAGAAATGATGATCAATATGTGTCACTTGCTAAGATGGCACCGGCATGTTAGAATAGTTCGCTATTTGCTGGGGTAGTTTAAATTTGTGACCAGTCACATTAAAATGGACATGTTGTTGGCAAACACAGTTTTGAGGTAGAGTCCACTATATTTGGTGAAATATAAAGAAAATAATAGAATTTTTTTTGATTTTTCAATTCATATCTTGTGATTACAAAGTCCGATTACCTTCAACATAGTATCATTTCACAGCTTAAAATGTACTCTTTCAAGACATACTAATAACTCGGAATTGACTTGGGCCTCCAACATGACCATTTTGATGTGACGTGTCAAATTTATGCATGGATGCATGATTATCCAAATAACAGTGATCCATGACCCAAACATCAAAGATACAGCTAATCAGCTAAATATTACCTTTAAAGGCATATTATGTGATCTTTACCAGAGAGCGCCCTCAATTCATGATTTTTTTTAGAAAGTAGATTTTCTTGCAGATTTACATTTCTGATCATAAATTGTAAATACATTCCAAGTGACAGAGCGATACGATTCCTAATTACCTCAAAATCAAGGTTTTAGAGCGAATTTAGAGTGAAAATATAAACTGTCGTGTTATCACGACAGTTTATTTCACTCTAAAACCATGATTTTGAAGTAATTAGGAATTGTATCGCCCTGTAACTTGGAATGTATGCATGATTTATGATCAGAAATGTAAATCTGCAAGAAAATCTACTTTCATTTTTTTTTCGATGTTGAGGGCGTTCCCTTGAAAGATCACATAATATACCTTTAACTCTTCTCAATCTTGTTTCCGTTGTCATTTTATTTTTCATTGATCAAGACGAATGACAATGTTCCAACAAGCTTCACCAGAAGAGGATGACTTTTCAAGCGATACTGCAGTGAAGATGAACGTTGAGGCTCCAAGGTAAGAGGACTAAATCAATAATGACATTGCATGGATTACACACACAACACTTGACTTGATCCTTGATAAAATATAACGCTGCATGTGTCATACCAAACAGCGCTCTGTAGCTCTTCTAAAAGCAGGGCTGGACTTAGCACTTGCCCGCTAGCCAAAGGCGGGTAAATTTGTCATAAGACAAAAGTACCTGCCCGTCTGACACTGGCAGGTTAAGTTTTTGAAGATTCCTCAATCTACTTGTGAATTGGAAAACAAATTTGAGCAGGTACATTTCTGGTACGACTGGTAACTTATAGAAGGTTCCAGCTCGACTGACTGGTACCAAAGATCCAGCCCTGCCTAAATCAATTATGAAAGTAACCTCAAAGTTGAGTCCTTTGAATACTCTATGCTTACAATTCTATAATTGGAATCAATTCAGAAGAATCCACAATTCGCTACATGTCCATAGCTCACATCATCATCATAACCCTCTTTTCAAAAGTGCACTATCACTGAGTTTTCCCTCTCCAAGCAGTACCTCCAATGATGTAAAATTACCTTTGATCAAAAGTAAAACTTTAATCCCAATGTGTCCTATAACAGAGCATGTCCTGTCTATTAAACCCAACGAGATAGATATAAGTAGATCGCCAACTGTAGCTGAGGTCATTGCCAGCCCATTAACAATGCAATCCTAAATCTCGCGCTCGAAATTGTGTAAAATTACAGATGAAACGCCAAATCTTTCAAAACATAGTAAATTCAATCACTTGTACATTAGAAATGTAGTTATAGTTATCAACTTTTGTTTTGTATAATCTTAATTACTTAGTTTAAGCTACATAAGATATCAGTGTTAAATAAAAGACAGCAAAATAATTCTCTGAAATCAGTAATATTGTTTCAGGGCCTGTTGCCGCAAGTGGTCACGTGAAGCCAGTTTTGCGACCACTTGTAGCAATGGTGCATGAATTAATTGACTGAATTTAGTGAATTTGCAAATAGAACGGAAACTTAAATACAATTTTGGGGTGTTTTTACGGGGAACTTTGCAAACTGACGGTACTCAAACAACTGAAAATCAGCCCTTTTCGGTCAATGCTTACAATTTTTGACAGGATCGTAACTCTTGCGTAACTCTATCTCTTTCCCTCTTCCTTAACTTCTGGCAGTACTTCCAATGGTGTCACTGTCCCTGCTGTCAGAATTGTATCAGACAGAGATGTAGAAGATGAGACACAAGGAACACAGGGAGATGACACATCAACTAGTACCTCATTGGGGTAAGTGTACCTCATTGGGGTAAGTGATACAAACAGGGGAACACACTCGCTCAGTACAAATGTGACCCGTCACATCAAAATGGATATGTTGGAGGCAAGACTCCAATTTGAGTTACACATATCACCTGAAAGAGCACATTCGAAGCTTTAAAAAGATGCCTTGTAGAAGGAAATCAGACTTTTGAATCGCACGATATGATTTCAAGAACCATACTTTTTACTTATTTTCTTTATATTTCACCAACTTTATTGGCTTTGCCGACAACATGTCCATATTGATGCAACTGGTCACAAATGACTTTATGGGGTTTGGACATGCCATATCAACCATCTGGTCTATGTATTTCAATCACCTAAAAGCTCAATGACAATAACAATAATGTAGAAATAATGAAGTTTCTTCTAAAAATGTATATACATCAATCTTTTCAATTAAGTCGCGGCAAAAAGGTTCGTTTTTTACGACTACAAATAAATTCAATCCAGAATACCTCAATTTTTGTCCTACACAAGCCTAGAGATCTAATTCTCATAAGATCCCCTCTTTAATGTTTATGAATTTGGATAGCCGCTGCACCATATCAGAAATATTTCAGAGAGCAGCTAACAATGTTACTCACCACTCCTTAGTGCATAAATGACAGACCATTATTTAAATAGAGTCTAAAATGAATGTAATGGGGCCCTCACATGTATCCGTGTGAGCTGGGCGGCCCCTTACCGTCTTATAGAAAAACAACAGAGTCCAACACGGTGAACAATCAGCAAAACATGTCAACGGCCGCATTGATTTATTTTTTGTCACCGGGTTCATACTGTTCTATACCGGGTCCTTATCGGCCTGGAACCGGGCTCATACCACCTCCTCACCAGGTCCTCACCGGCCGAAACGCTTGGGTACCGACCGAACCGCCTTGATAACGTCATCAAACTGCCCTGTATAAGCTGAGCGCTCAAGCTCGCCGCTTCGCTCACATTCCGGGAATGTCTGTAAAATACATTTGTACTCACATGTATCCGTGTGAGCTGGCCGGCCCATTACCGTGTGACAAATTGGTGCAGACGGTGGCACACGGTGATGTCACACGGTGGGCCGTTTCCCGTCCGTTGAACACGTTGCCGGGGACATTGCCGGCCATCCGCGCCCGGCAGGACTTTTGAGCATGCTCAAAACTCTTGCCGGGTCCTGCCGGGTGAGTAAAAGCGGCGGCAAACGGTGAGAGCCCGGTTTGAGGATGGTATAAAGACGGCACACCCGTTTCACGCCCGTTCGCAGGACGGTAATGGCAGGCGGCCACCTTACCGTCTAATAGAAAAACAACAGAGTCCAAACACTCAGTAAAAATGTCAACGGGCGCATTAATCTTTTGTTGTGGCCACCGGGGCCATAACGTTATATACAGGGTCTATACAGGGTCGTCACCGGTCGGGTACTGGGCTCACCGTCCTCATACATTTCTAGCTTACCGTTCTTACCGGATGCAGAACACCTCCTCACCGGGTCCTCGGTCCATACCGTTCTACACCGGGTCTGTCCCGGGTTCTCACAGGCCTTGTCCCGGGATCACCGGCCTCATACAGTTCTAGCTTACCGTTCTCACTGTGTCCTCATCGTGTGCATACCACCTCCATACCGGTTCCTAACCGGTCGAAACGCCTGGGTACCGGCCGAAACGTCTGATTACATCATCAAATCGCCCTTTTCAAGCTGAGCGCTCAAGCTCGCCGCTTCATTTGTATTCCGGAATTCGTACGAACCACATTATGATACTCTCTAAATGTAAAAGAGCTAAACCTCACTCTTTCGAGAGCTTTAGGAGGGACGGCTCTTCTAAGAAGTGAAGTTCACTCTTTTCAGAGTGATTTGTCACTCTTTTAAGAGTGATTTCCACTCCGAGTTTCAGAGTGATTTTAACTCTATTTAGAGTGATTTTAACTCTTTTTAGAGTGAAAATCGCTCTTTTAAGAGTGAACTTCACTCCAAAAAAAAGATATGTTCCTCCTAGAGCTCTCGAAAGAGTGAGTTTTAGCTCTTTTACATTTAGAGAGTTGCAACATGCCTGCTGAGAGTCCGTTCCGCGAACGGTTACTAGGCTGCATGCGGCCATTCGCAGTCCGTCGCTAAGATGGTCGACGTCCACCACCATCAATCACCGCCCTGCGAATGGGCGCGAAACGGGTACGAAACGGGTGCGAAACGGATGCGAACGGGTGCGCCGTCCTTATACCGTCTTCATACCGGGCTCTCATCGTTCGCCGCCGCTTTTACTCACCCGCCCGGAGTTTTGATCATGTTTAAAACTCCGGTGGCCGGCAAAGTCCCCTGAACGTGTTCAACGGACGGGAAACGGCCCACCGTGTGTGCCGCCGTCCGCACCCATTTTTCACACGGTAAGGGGCCGCTCAGCTCACACGGATACATGTGAGGGCCCCATTAGATCGTTTGCCGAATTAATGTGAAAATACTGATTATTCTCTCCTGTATTGTGTTTTGATTTGTTGTTCTAGTAGTAGTGTTTCCATGACCAATACTGAAGCAAGTGAAGAAGAGGTTATGCAGAAAGTCAGTAACTACATGACAGAGGTCGTTCAAGGCTCTGATGGTAGGTTAATAATTGTCAGTGGCGTAGCTAGGTTTTTCATATGGGTGGAAGAAATAAAAGTGGTGCAATCTGTGCGAACATTTGCTATTTTACACACATTTTGACATGATTGAGGTATACATTTCAGCAAAGAGATGCTAACAAACAAACAAACAAAGTATTTTTCTTAAAAGTTTTTTGGAGGGGGGTGGCAAATGCACGCCACACACACAAAAATGGCTATCCAAAGAAAGCCTCTCTACTCGCAAAAAGTTTTGGTATGTCTGATCTACTGGTCAATTCGGAGCTAGCCAGTTACATCATTTCATAGTGTAGGGTTGCTATTTGGTGATAAGAGCTTCTTCAGTTCTTCATCTTGTATTTAATTATAGTGGGGCTTTGTCAAATTTTACAATTGCTTGATGTCATTCATCAACAGACTGGGAGAAAACAGTACACGACAACCTGGAGCTTTTGGCAAAGACACCTTCAGACACACTATGGCCTAAAGACACACTGTTCAGGTACTTCCAATTGATGGAATCACTCCAGGAAAACCTGCAGGAGAGGGAAGACTTACAGAGATTGGCAAGTAAGTGTTGTTTTGTACCATCAAGCCAAGGGTGTTATGGGCATGGTCTTGCTTGCTGTGGAGGGGGTGTATCGAGCCACACAGAGCAACATTATAAAATGGAGTGAGTTTTGCCCTGTCGCTTTGAAAGAGAGATGGGCACTCCGCTCCTGGGACTAGTCTCAGCCGCCTTTACCCCTTTTTTGTATAGTGATAATTTGACTAGATGAAAAAGCATTGCAGCCATACTGGCAGAACCTACAAAGATTCATAGATATGGTATAAAATTGAATCCACTTTGTACTCAGTCATACCCATAAACCACACTAGAAACAACATCAAGAAAACAATGCCTGAATGTAAAATCTCACCACAAGATGGATCCGTAGCATTCATAAACTCATCTAGAAAAATATTACCAGCATGTAGTTCAAACGCAGACCTCAGCAATCAATTCGCTCGTTACTTTGCTGAAAAAGTTGATAATATCAGATCTGAGCTTGATGAAATGTGTGTTGCTTCTGTTGATGCCACAAATGAATTAGATGACAATGTACTTGTACGTCGGGGCATTGTGCATGGTGTTAGTAATGGTACTTGTATGTGCAATATTTCGGATGTAAGTATGAGTAATAGTAATGATACATGTATGTGCAATATTTCGGATGTAAGTATGAGTAATGGTCATTGTATACAGGTGTTGGAAAGTTTTAAAGATGTGGATGAGGAGGAGGTACGAAATATCATTGCCAAGCTACCTGACAAGACTAGCCCTCTCGATCCACTCCCCACCTGGTTATTAAAACGTTGTATTGATACATTGTTGCCCATTATCATGTCCATCATCAATAATTCTTTCAGGTCTGGTTCTTTTCCTCTCATTCTCCGTCAAGCTGTTGTTACACCACTTATTAAAAAACCCACCCTCAATCCAGATTTACTTAAAAACTACCGTCCTGTGTCCAACCTTCCTACATTAGGTAAGATCACTGAGTACCCAGCCATTTCTAGATTTAAAAACCATCTCCAGGTTAATAACCTCACTGAAATTTACCAGTCTGCCTACAAGACTGCCCACAGCACTGAAACGGCTCTCCTTAGGGTTAAAAATGATATATTAAACAAGCTCGACGCAGGTAAAGCAGTCATGTTGGTCCTACTGGATCTTTCCTCTGCGTTCGATACAATTGATCATCATATACTTGCTGAACGTATGCAAAAGGAATTTGGTGTTACAGGTTCTGCTAAAGAGTGGTTTACTAGTTACTTAAGTGATCGTACAAATAGAGTGTGTATTCTTGGCGACCATTCTCATAACCAAACTTTACATTATGGTGTGCCACAGGGGTCAATTGCAGGTCCACCGATTTTCACTGCATATGCGCAACCTGTTGCTGACATTATCAGACGTTCTAATATAGACTATCACACTTACGCTGATGATACGCAGTTGTATGAGAGTTTTAATCCAAAGTCAGAGGAAGATACAGCTGCTGCTAAACTTAACATGACCAATTGCATTGCTGAGATACGATCATGGATGCGTGCAAACAAATTAAAGCTAAATGATTCCAAAACAGAGCTTTTCGTGATCGCTCCACCTAGGCTTGCAAATGCTGTATCTCAACTCGATCTTCACCTGAATATCGGTGGCTCTGTGATTGCCCCATCAAAGAATGTTAAAAACCTTGGCATCATATTTGATAGTAGCCTCTCCATGAAAGATCATGTCAGCACATTATGTAGAAGCATTAATTTTCATTTGAGAAACTTGTGGAGAATCCGTCGTTTTATGGATAAATCTACTTGTGCACATGCAGTGAGATCTTTGATTCTTTCCCGGTTGGACTATGGCAACTCATTACTTGGCGGTTTGTCTGCGACCGAGACTAAGCGTTTACAAAGACTGCAAAATCGCGCTGCGCGTCTTATTTACCACGTTGGCAGACGAACTAGCGCGAAACCATTGCTCCGAGAATTGCATTGGTTGCCTATCCAGCAGAGGATTGAATTCAAGATCTTGGTGCATGTGTACAATTGTATGAATGGTTCGTCACCAATTTATTTACAGGCTTTACTTAATGTTTACAACTCAGGCCGTGAAGGGCTTAGGTCATCTCAGGATTCTACACTTCTAGCCATTCCCAAAACTAACAGATCCTTTGGGGATAAATCATTTTCAGCTTTAGGACCTAGAATGTGGAATATCCTACCCAGTTCTGTGCGTACCGCCCCAAATGTGAAATGTTTTAAAAAGTTTTTAAAAACTCATCTATTCCCTGTGGAATAATTCAGCCTGGTTGTTTACACAATTATTGTATATATATATTGGTCTTTTAGTGGTTTACATTTTGTATTACTTTTTAAATGCATTTTTAAGTATTGTTGATGTATGCAATGTTGGTATATATGTATGTCTGCAGCTATATAACAATTTAAATTACGGGTTCTGTGCTGTTTGGTTTGTTCATGGGTATTGTGAGTGCTGCTACAGCTGTATGTAGGGGAGTGTGTGTGAGGGGGGGGGGGGTGCGGGTGGTGTGGGGGGGGTTGTATGGTGTCAGTCATCAGGTGGTCACGTAAATGTACCTTATTTTGTGTGCAATCTATTTTGGGGAGGGAGGGGTAGTGTGTATGGTGGGGGTGTGTGGGTGGGGTGGGGTGGGTATGTATGGTGTCAGTCAGGTGATCGTAAATGTATCATGTTTTATGTGCAATATCTTTTGGGGGAGGGAAAGTGTGGGGGTGGGGTGCGGGGTGTGTTTGAGGGGGTGTGGCGTCGAGCTGTGTGTTTCTCTCAGTGCTGCTTTTGTGTATTTTATCATGTAATATGTATGTATAATTCGTATTTTACTGCTGGTTTTGTTCAACATATTTTTATCTAATGTATACATATTGTACAGCGCATTGGTCTTTTGGAAATGCGCTATATAAATCCTTATAATAATAATAATAATAAGGAATCTAATATGGAGAATATTTATGATAAGCTTCATAAGTATAAAACTGTGTTCATGGTGAGTGATGAAGTTCTAAGAACAGATATCTTACAAAGGGACCCTTCTTCTCCTTGTAAAAGTCCTTCACCATTAGCCCCTTGAGAACTACCTGCCGATTGGTTAGAAAGACGGATTCATCATATGTTGCAACAATCAGAGACATTGTTAGAATAATTGAATCCCTGAGAAAGAGTGAAATATTAAAGCAGTATTTTAATTGGTTATTCAAATGAGTATAACCTGTAATTAACCAATCATAAACATTGTTATATACTTAACAGTCAGTAAGATCGAATAAAAAAATATGAATTTTTAAATTCGTGCAGCGCATTCATGGAGGCCGCCATTTTGATCATTACTTAATTATAGCTGCTGTCAATCACACCGATTTGTTAACTTTTACACCCCAGTTCATCTTTGAATAATCATAATTTGGCTTAATCTCGATTCCAGAATGCTCTATTTAGGTTCAATTGACCCGAACACACCCATGACGTCATTTTTTACTGACAAAATCACGCCCATATGTACACATTTGGCCCATTTTTGCGATTAAAAGTTGTTTTTAAAACCTTTTCCTTCGATAGATTATTTTGTCCGTTGGTGAAAAGCTAGCAATTATATTTAACTTCCGGGTTCAGAAGTTTTCATTTACCCCTTATTCTGCTGGACCCCACAAACTGTTGCTTATTTTACATTGAGGTATATTTTCCTGTACTTTACTAAGTAGAGCCATACAACATTCGGGACACATGTACGCCCTCACGTGATAATGGCGGCCACCAGTAGCGGGACACGAATAACAAAATTCACATTTTTATATTCCATCCGACTGACTGCTTAAGTAGTGCTCAGGGGTTAAATAAATGCCAGGTAAACAAGATTATGGATCAAAAACTTGCGGAATCCTTGCCCATTAAATTAATTCACATTTCTTGTTGTTTCCTTTATTTGCAGACCATGCCTTGATGCAGCTCTTTGATTCTTCTCACATCGCGAATTGATGATATTCAAATAAAAGGACTGGTTATGAAATGCAACTCACTTTAACAAATCTTTTAAAGAATATTTGATTTATCTGATATATCATGGTTGGTCAAGTCATCCCTTGCAAGTAAAACACTACACGTTTCACATTTGAAGCCTCTAATATTCTACCTGTTTAAAACAAACAATTGCTTTAATTGTCCCATGCCTAATTTTACTTCAATAAATGTCCTAAATGTGTTGAACACTCGTGTCCTTTGTCAACACTATTAGTTGTGAGTGTGTCGATGGCTCACTTTTTTTTTTTTGCATTCTTGGAGTTGCCAGTTTATTTACCATCTGGGGATATTTTACTAGATGACAAAAAGATCATCAAACATGCGAGTGAGTTGGTACATGTGAGAACTACAAAACTGGATTAGATTACTGAACCTTCCAGTTGATTCCTCTCCACGATCATTCATTTGATAGTTTTGTTTTACTTTGCTTATCATACCATAGTTATGACAGACAGGAACAGAAAACAGCAAGACACTGATTATCTGATGGATTGATTAATAATCATTAATCTCTTGGTTATTTATTTTATGTTCACACACTATTTTATGTATCAGTAAAAATGGTTGTAATTGAATTAAAAATCAATGAAATGTTATTGCTTGATTATTGTGTTAATTATGAATACAAAACACATCGCATTACTGGATATATACATCAAATTCTAATCTGGTCCAAAAAGCTTAAATGCAATATAGTGAGATAATGATTGCCAATTATTTCAAGCTGCGAGTCACTTTGATCTGGGGTGTTTTTTTACTCCTTCCTTTTACATGTAAAAGGAATGAGTAAAACACACAGGGAATTATACCCCTTGTTCCACATAATTACCGAGCTATTGTTTTTCAGCTCCAATATCATCATGTGAAATATTATCAATCATTCAGACAAAAGGGTACTAAACATTCAATAATTTGTCTTCACAAATATTGATGCAAATTCAGAAACTAAATGCAAAACAAACACAGTGCTTTTGAACTATAGACTACCCTCTGTTATGTTGGTTCCCTATCTGTGTGTGCATCATTCTTTAAAAGTCCCCATTTAAAAACATGTGGCAGACTGTATACTATAGCTACTGCCAAATACAATGTATGATTTGTTACATCAAGTAAAAAATACATGATGGGATTCAAAATCAATCAAGCTGTTGATTTAAATTTGAAAAACTTATTCACAGCTTCAAAAAAACATCTTATCGAAGCCAATCCGACTTTGGTTAATGAGATATGATTGTGAATGCAAACTTTTCATATTACTTTCGTAATTGAACTCTGTATCATCAAAACTGCATTAACTCAAAACATGTCCTTTTTGATGCATTGAGTCACACAATATGTTAAGTTTATCAATTTACCACTCCAAAAAATGCACTTATATGTGTGTTTGCATGTAGTTTGCGAGATACTTGAGCTATCTTGGACCAGATTATCACTTATGTTTTCACCTCCATCGATACACATCCTCCTACTTCACAAGAACATGAGTTGTGTACATTTCTCAAACATTTTACCTCTTAAAGGTATATTATGTGATCTTTTCCAGGGGACGCCCTCAATTGGAGCAGATTTTTTTGCAGATTTACTTTTCTGATCATAAATCATAAATATATTCGAAGTTACAGAGCGATACGATTCCTAATAACCTCAAAATCATAGTTTAAGAGTGAATTTAGAGTAAAATTTGAAAAAAATAGATTGTACCGCTCGGGACAATCTATTTTCAAACCATGATTTTGAAGTAATTAGGAATCGTATCGATCTGTAACTTAGAAGATCTTTATGATTTATGATCAAAAATGCAAATCTGCAAGAAAATTTGCTTTCATAATAAAAATCAATGATAGAGGGAGCTACTTGGAAAAGATCACATAATATCCCTTTAAGTGCTTTCGTACTCCATCTACAACGTCAACTGATGTCGATCAACAAATTGAAATGAACAAACCATTAATTGAACAAATAATTTTGGAATATCGTCCTGCATAACAAGTTCAAGCAGAGTGTGCTGCTTATGCTGCATTAATGCGTACACACTCGTGCCATATGCTGTGTAAGCATGAAAGTACGCACAAATCCCGCGCTAGCACTCAGTGATACATCAATCGCGTATATTGTAGCTGCATAGTAGGACATTGTTTGTTCAATGATTAATCAAACTATAGTTGTAACACAGTTTTATAGGGTTTAGACCCTTAAAGAGCACACTCTTGAAGGCACTTATAGTTTATACATACACGTTTACATTTGTAAAACTTTGCACCTGTAAAATAACAATTATATTTCGATTATACCATAGACACTCAGTAGCTATGCAATATTTTTACAAGATATATGTTATATGATTGGTCTAATGTAAAATATGGACCCTATAATGCAAGCAAAGGTGACATTGTGACTATGCTTGATTTCTTTCATTACTGATACAGTAAGCACAAAGTGTTTATAATCGAAGCAAACAATTCTCAATCAATTTGCCACATTTGCGCACTTGCTGTACATGTACCAGGCATGAACGCAGTGATCCAAAACAAATACCGTACTGGTACGAGTATAGTCCCACTGGTTTTTTACTTGAAACAAAAATATATTGTGTACAAGAAACTTTTATAGGTGGCAGTACACAGTGAAAAGTCTCATTGACACAAATGTTTTGCCACCACACATACATCTATTAAACCACAACATTTTATAATCAGTGTCATAATGCTATGGACGAATTTCAAGCGAGGAATCAGGACGCGCAGTCATTTTTTGAAAGCGTCCAGTACGCACTCCTAGGTTTATGCATGCACACTCGTATGCATGTGCGCACGAACGTATGCACGCATTGGTGGAATTATATCCATAGCATTATGACTTTGACTATACTTGCCTATTAAACATGCAATGTTAAACATAGCACACATGTTAAACATAGCACACACACTTTTAAAGTGGCCTTCGTCACATTGTGAAAAAACAATGTCAAAGTTGTGAGTATAATACCTTACAGTTCTCCACTCAGGATTTCACAAATATATAATTAAAATAATCAACTTTATATAGAAGCAATTTATCTACATTGGCACTTGCTTGTGCTATTTATAATTAATTTACATATCTTTAGATATTATACATTTGATACACATTTTCAGTCAAGGTGTTATTTACATGCATTGCACTGCAAACATTTATGAATAAGTTCTGTAGGATTGATATAAAGATGAATAATGTTGGATGTTCTCTTAACGAGCAAGCTATAGACCATTTCACCTCTTGTTGATCAACAATGTTAAGGTCCCGGTTCCATTCCATGCATGGGGATAGACCATTTCACCTATTGTTTTTCAACAATGTTAAGGTCCCGGTTCCATTCCATGCATGGGGATAGACCATTTCACCTCTTGTTTTTCAACAATGTTAAGGTCCCGGTTCCATTCCATGCATGGGGATAGACCATTTCACCTATTGTTTTTCAACAATGTTAAGGTCCCGGTTCCATTCCATGCATGGGGATAGACCATTTCACCTATTGTTTTTCAACAATGTTAAGGTCCCGGTTCCATTCCATGCATGGGGATAGACCATTTCACCTATTGTTTTTCAACAATGTTAAGGTCCCGGTTCCATTCCATGCATGGGGATAGACCATTTCACCTATTGTTTTTCAACAATGGTAAGAGCCCGGTTCCATTCCATGCATGGGGATAGACCATTTCACCTATTGTTTTTCAACAATGTTAAGGTCCCGGTTCCATTCCATGCATGGGGATAGACCATTTCAACTATTGTTTTTCAACAATGTTAAGGGCCCGGTTCCATTCCATGCATGGGGATAGACCATTTCACCTATTGTTTTTCAACAATGTTAAGGTCCCGGTTCCATTCCATGCATGGGGATAGACCATTTCACCTATTGTTTTTCAACAATGTTAAGGTCCCGGTTCCATTCCATGCATGGGGATAGACCATTTCACCTATTGTTTTTCAACAATGTTAAGGTCCCGGTTCCATTCCATGCATGGGGATAGACCATTTCACCTATTGTTTTTCAACAATGGTAAGAGCCCGGTTCCATTCCATGCATGGGGATAGACCATTTCACCTATTAGTAGAGTCATTATCTTGGATTCCGTGACCAATTTCTTCCTACCTTAGTTTCTTAGTAAATTTGTCAACTAGAACCATTTTAAAAGAAAATGAGCTCCCATGCACCTCTCAAAAGTGACGGGAACGTTCTTTTATAGCGCAAGTTCCAAAATGGCCGCCATACAGGGACCCAAAAATTCAAATGTCTTTAATTAAGCTAAAAAGCACACCAAATTGTTCGGCTGAGCACAACGATTCCGAAAAAGTATAGTTTGCCATACTTCCGATGTTTGGTTAACGAGTTATCGGGTAAAACGTAAAAAGGTCGTTGACCTTTGCATATGGGGTCAAAATTTAAACTTGCTCCGATTTTGAAAAACAATATCTCATATTGTTCGTATGATCACAAGGATTCCAAAAATAGTTGTTTTTTTACCTCCAGGAATATTTTGTGTAGGTCAAAAGGTCAAGGTACACTGACCTATATAGAATCTGACCCTTTGACCCCTTTATGAGGTACAACAGACACTCTAGGTGGTAAAAACTATCATTTCTGGAATCCTTGCAATCAGACGAACAATTTGAGATATTGTTTTTCAAAATCGGAGCAAGTTTAAATTTTGACCCCATATGCAAAGGTCAACGACCTTTTTACGATTTACTCGATAACTCGTTAACCAAACATCGGAAGTAGGGCAAACTATACTTTTTCGGAATCCTTGGGCTCAGCCGAATAATTTTGTGTGCTTTTTAGCTTAATTTAAGCCAATTGAATTTTTGGGCCCCTGTATGGCAGCCATTTTGGAATTTGCGCTATAAAAGAACGTTCCCGTCATTTTTGAGAGGTGCATGGGAGCTCATTTTCTTTTAAAATGGTTCTAGTTGACAAATTCACTTAGAAACTAAGGTAGGAAGAAAATTGTCACGGAATCCAAGATAATGACTCTACTATATTGTTTTTCAACAATGTTAAGGTCCCGGTTCCATTCCATGCATGGGGATAGACCATTTCAACTATTGTTTTTCAACAATGTTAAGGGCCCGGTTCCATTCCATGCATGGGGGAACATACATCGACCACTGTTGTTACAGATGACTGGTTTGGTTTAGTGTACGGTTTATAATGGACAACCCTTCAAATGTGCGCCCATATCGGCAGGCAAGCTTTTGATTGCTTGGCTGCTGTGATGTTACAGGCAACATCGTCTATAATATATTTGTTTTCTTCTGGATAGTAATGTAACTTTATGGACACAGCATTTGTGCCCGCATATGTATCTTCTGTTTTTCTAGGCATGTGTGCTTTTTCTCTCTACGATGGTGATGACGTAGTGACATCACTGTCGATATTCTTGTTTGATAGTGCGGATGCATACAGTTACATTAAAGTTACCCACATGATATCATGGTGTGTTCAATAGCCTATCTACATCTAGCACTTCATCATGTATAGTAATATAGTAATACTTCCTATGTGTATAACCTTTAGGCAGCCTGCTCTAAACATGTTTAAGGCCAAACACACTGTATCTAAACCTTGTAAGTGCTCTTGCCCCTGAATATGTGTAAAGCAACACTTCCTATCAATAACCGTTGGGCAGTTTTACTTTATACATGCTGAAGGGCTGGAATAACATACACGGTTTTGACAGAACAGCAATGATATGCTGATGCCACCCAAATTAAGCTGACATGAAGTATAGACACAGATGGATACAGGAATCCATTTTTATCAGAGGAAGAGGTGAAATAGCTATGAACAATGACATGTGGGGTTATTAACTTGGACCGAGCAAATGATCAGCTATGGAGACACCTTGTCAGAAGAAATTCCAGCATCATTCACTCATACAAATATTCATTATTTCATCAGAAAAATATAACCAACTATAATCACGATCTTAATTATAGAATAGACATTCAAGGCATTTTTTAATGAAAAAATACAGATGCCAACTAACAAAAACATAAGAATACAAAATCATAAAAATCAATAATACAGACAGCAATAATATTAGAGAAACACATCAACTGAGGAACTTTCTCTGATTGGTATGTGTGAGTGTATTCAAGAGCATGTCCAGCCCCAGGTATAGTTCAAAATCATGTTTTTATCAATGAGAAAGTCATTAGCTCAATAGGTACAGTAAAAGTAGAAATGTTCGCGGGTTTTTTATTTTCGCGAATCAATCCTCATCCACGAAAATATAAACTCGCAAAAATTATTGACTTCCATTGACTTTTGTTCACAAATGTTGAAAATCGCGAAAATAAAAAATCACGAAATGCCTGTTATGACCATTTTTTGTGAAAATATCTTATCACAAAAATATTGACCTTTACAGTACTCAGAGCAATTAGTGATCCAAAAACGAGGCCAACGATGTAGCCGAGACGAGAGTGACGTAGTTTTTCAATGTGGCGAACTTTGCATGAATCATAAAAAAGTCTTCATACTTCTGAGCTGTTCAATATTTGACCTTATTACTTTCGTGAAATGAACTTGAACGTATAAACTATCTATTCCACTAGTTTGAAATGAAATGTTTGCTGGTAACCGACACTATAGGAAAATGTAGAAGTTCACAGTTCATTACATTGTAGTAAAAGTACAAGATTGTATGTTTATCAGCGCATTCATTGATTTCACACCCTCTGTTAACGTAACTGTGCCAATTATGAATAACGTCTATTATGCATATGCCACTTATCAAGGATTCTAAAAGCAAATATATTCAATGTTTGACTATAATAGTCTATATCTATTTGGATTCGTTGTTCAAGCATCACAGGTTCGCTGTTTTTTTGCTAACAGATTATTTTAAACTTGTTTATATGTTTTCATATATTTGAAAATTATCTCAAACAAAGTATAGGGAAGAACAAAGATGGAAACTGCGATTAATATTATCGTGCATTAATTAATCAATACATGCATGTTTTGTTTCTCGAGAAATGAGAAAAATCAATGCACATGCGCAGATCTATGTTGATATGCTCATAATAACAATAGCACATTGCATCATCATCATCATACGTGATTTGATATTTCTTATTTCTCTGAAAACAAAATATACGCATTTATTATATAATCCATCCTCATAACCTACATCATTGACATCAAAATATCAACCTTTGTCAAAGTAATGTTAAGCTTATGGATACTTTGGACCCAAAATTCAAGTGTTCTTGAGTCATGCAGAAATATAAAAATAGCACATTATGGCAGTATAAATAACATTCTAAAATTACAATACAGTACTTTGAAACTATCAAGAATACAATTGAATATCAATTGTAGCAAAAAGAGTACTTTGGAATTTAAAAAACCACATCTTTTGCTAAAAGTTCACAACATCACGTGTGCCCATTCAAGCAGTACTCTGGTTCAAGCTGCTTAACCATCCTCCTTCAATACATCATTTAGCAACTTTTGAATTGAGGTATTCCTCCATTCAATGTGTGCTCATTCAAGCATTACAACACCTGCGTAGTTAAAACTCCATTCTAGTGTTGCTGTGAACACGTACATTATGTGTGCCAAAAATCGTTTTGATGGAGTAACTCATTTTAAAAATATCAGGCATAATCTAAATGGGAACTTATTTTTGTTGAACGGTGTATCTTCCCTTTCAGTATCAAACAGTTTGATAGCCAAACACCTTATGATATTGCATGGTAATCTATGGAGTATAATCCTTTCAACAATACAAAAGATATGCATGCATGCTCACCATAAGACACCACTAAACCAAAGAGTGAGGCAATATGAGTTGGGTTGGGTATTACATCTGCACATGCCTGTGCTACTAAACTCAAGACATGTGTATAAGGCAGGGCAATATTTATACAGAATATAAATATATATATCTAAATGTATGCCAAACACCGAAGTGGCAGGTGGGGTATCGTTACGAGTAGATATACATGATTCTTATATTAACTAATAACTTTACCATATATTGTCATTATATTCAATAATAATAGAACCCAATTGTTCCTTTTATAGGAGTATACTATGGTTTCCATATATATGTTGAACACATATCTATGTGAATGTGTGTTGTGTTGGCCCGTGTAACCCAATTCGTTGTGAAGATGTGCTCAACTCATTGTGAAGAAGTACACAATTTTAGTTTACCAACTACAACTGGCAATAAATAGCCGAGATCATAAAGGTTACTTCTGGAGCAATTTACAACCATCAAAATATCCCAATTGGAGTACTGTGGTGGCTGTATCAACTGGCTGACTGAAATTACTTCAGTTGCCGCTCAAAAATAAGCTTTTTAACTTAAACTTATTAACTTTTGATTTGGCTAGGCATTACTAAAAGAATACCAACTTCTTATCATCCTAACACAAGCCAGTCTGATTTGTATTCCTCCATATTACCAGATGGAATGGTTAGCATTCCATACTCCTGTACCATGACAACCCTCACAGCATTATGGCATCTAAACTGGATACTAGTGGATCCCTGGTTGTCTTTCTTCCGTAGCTCTGTGGTTGGTTACTGGCTATCAGTCAACTGGTTGTACTTGGTACTAAACGAATGACCTCTAACAAACATCAAGCGTAGCTCAGTTGGCCGGCTATCAGCACTTGGGCATTACTACGCGAAAGACCTCTTAAATGCATCAAGCGTCACATAAACCAGCCTGCCATCAGCTTATCCAGGTGGCAGAGCAGATTGCTGGAGATGTCTAATAGCACCTCATACCGACTCATATTCTTTCTGCCACCTCAAATATTTGTCTTTCAATAGTTTTGCTGATGGTTTAGTGTGTGCTAGAGCCTCCTCTACATCCTCTGTTGTAATAGCGTCCACTTGTAGTTCAGGCATAGTATCCTCTGTAAAAACAACAAAGAATTGCATGATAAGACAATCAATCTTGATTAAAGTATATTAGGCCAAATAAAGAAGATAGTCTGTCTCAGAAACATTTCGCAAATAAGCTAAGTGCTGTGCGGTTTTTTTCTTCTTCTTTTTTTAGAAAAAAGGCTGAGGTATGCGATTTTTGTTGTTGCTAATCCAAGCTTCAGAGAAAGAAAGAAAGAAAAAAAATCAAAATCAAAAAATCAAAAAATCAAAACAAAACAAAACAGAATGTTTTTTAGGCCTCAGCGCATAGACCTACACGCCGTAGCTCATTTCACATACCAATGCGAGTGGGCTTCTGAGACAGATCTTTGTTTGGCCTTATATGATCTTTTTCAATTTCTTATACATATTTTCTCTCTCTTATAATGAATTTTGACTTACAAGGAAAGACTGGACTCATAAATCTATCTTGACTGTATTTCCGTACAAAAATCATCACAGAACTTTACTAGATCATATGGAAATCTATGCTTCTAATTTAAGGAATTTTTCAACATATTTATTTCGATTTTTCATCCTAAAGAGTTTCATACTATTGTGTTCACTTGTGTACAGGTTGCCATCGTAGTCGGTAACACTGTAAACGGTATTAACACGGTGTCATTTATTTACGAAGGCAAAAACACTCAGAAAATAACTTGTTGGGGCAGACCCCGACAGTTTATTTCAACATATTCAAACCATGCTTTTAGGAATCGTATCGCTCTGTAAACTTAGATCTTTACGATTTATGATCAAAAATGTAAATCTGCAAGAATATCTGCTTTCAAAGGAAAAATCAAGGATAGAGGGTGTCATTTGGAAAAGATCGCATAATATGACTTTAAACTCTGTAACAGTGGTCTGGGGCATAAAGGGTAATTAATATACACACATACAATGCCTAGACTGAATCCTTCCCACCTTCACAATTTACACATGGCCCCTACGAGTGTGCTCAATATGAAGACTGATAGAGGGACAATGATACCTTGTCTAGACTGAATCCTTACTGTCTTTATTATTTACACATGGCCCATGCGAGTATGCTCAATATGAAGACTGATAGAGGGACAAGGATACCTAGTCTAGACTGAATCCTTACTGTCTTCATTATTTACACATGGCCCCTGCGAGGGAGCTCAATATGAAGACTGATAGAGGGATAAGAAGACCTAGTCTAGACTGAATCCATACCATCATCACAATTTACACATGGCCATTGCGTGGGGTGCTCAATGTGAAGACTAATAGAGGGGGGCCATATCCAAAAGTATGTCAACTGGAAGAGACATACTTTTCATTTTTTATTGTCAGTTTATTCCAGTTGGGAATTAAACCAGCTGAAGTATGTTATTCGAATAAGCACCCATTGTACTTCAACTGCAAACCAAAGAAACCCAATCATGATGGAGTAAGTTGCTGTAGCAACACATTTTTGTGTGCGAGGGACGGAATTTCTCTGTAATTTTGCGAGGGACGGAATTTTACACTTTTAATGGTCTGCTTTTCCAGTTACACTGATTAGACAAATTAATGATATTATTTGAACAAGTAGCCAATACACTTCAAGAACAAAGACAAACAAAATAGCTAGGATGAATTGTGTTCCTGTAGCAACACATTATTTAAACTGCGAGGGACGGAATTTTTTATGTAGTCGATTCCGTCCCTCGCATGGACAAAATGTGTTGCTATGGCAACTTGCTTAACCGTGGCTATGTTTTTTTTCTTGCATGTTGTAGTGTATTGGTAGATCATTCATGCCATATACTTGAGGTATCTAATTTCCTAACTGGGATATCAGGATAATTAAAAATGTCACTCAAATTCCGTCCCTCGCAAAAACAATGGTTTTGGATATGACCCAGTAAGGAGACCTAGTCTAGACTGGAAATTGTACTATGCTCTGTAGTTTGAATTGGAACAAATGCGCATGCTCAGTGTTTGTGGAATTCTATAAAGAGGCCACACACCTTTTTGCTATATTTTTCTCCAATCCCACGATTTGGTCCAACGATATGGGGACCCAGTTTATACATTGCCAAGAATGTGAGAAAACATAAGCAAAATTAGGGGGGGGGGGGATAGAATTGTTTTGATCACTTAAATTGGGTGGAAACATTTACTGAACAATGCAGTGCTCAAAACAAAACAAAAAGCCCAAATGTCTAAGTGCCTGGGTCAAACTTGGCCACAGTGCTGATATACATACTGTATGCATGGTGGAAGTAAAGTTAGACCCTCCTTAAAAATCATTGGACATGTATTATATTTATTGTGTCATTAAGCTCCTATAGTTTGATCAGTTGCAAATTGGCGAAGCCTCCTTACAGCAGCGAATGTATCAAAGCAATAAGAGCACTGTGCATCATATGTTTGACGCGTGTGTGTGACCAAAACCTGCAGCGTGGGGTCATAATCTTGCGCGCACGCTTGGACTACTTTTGAGTGCGGAGAGATGAAAACCGAATATTTCTCGCCAATTTTGAACTGATTGTAAACTGTAGGCCCTTCCTATTTTGAGCACTGGATATAATTATGGCAGGAAGAAATTCACCAAGGAAACACTAAAACCTTATTATTAAAAAAAGAGGCACATCATACAGTTTGTTAATAATGCAAATCAATGGGTTAGTGAGTTAATTATAGGCGACACATTTAAAAAGTAATTCATTTTGTATGTGGGAACCCTGGGGGGGGGGGGGGGGGGGGTACTCTGATATATTTTTGGTAGGGATGTGCTGTCAGCAAATGGACCCAAACATATACCCATTTTTGGTGGAAAATGGACCCATATATTTACCAGAGACCCATAATTTTCCTACAGATTTTGCTAAAATTCTGTGAAAAATAGCAAATTTAAGAATTCTAGACACATAAATTTACCAAAAATGGCTATGAAAAGGGGTCATTCATTTACCACAGGGGTGAAAAATGGGACCATATATCCACTAAGTACCCCCCCCCCCTCTGGTGGGAAACCCAACAGTCTAACAGAACACACAGACAAAACCCCAAACAGGATCTGAAAGAGAGTAAACATATTCAGGGTTTGCTTCATTTTGTTCTCATTCCATTTTTGTAAACATTTGCAATTTTTGGAGTTGAAAATAAGCTTTAAAATTTCTGATTCTGAAAAATGTCATCATTGTCTGCACACTACTACGATGATCTCACATGGCCTAGTAAATGTATGATAATTGATGTATGTAGAAATGGAAAACACACAAATAAAGAGGGAAAAGTATGTTAATATGTGGACAACTTCATATCAAACACATGAAAGTAAAATTCTATCTAGAATAATTGTTAATATGATGACATTGCTGTTTTACAAATATTTCTAAAGGTGTGCGCTGATCAATGAACCATCATGCCACAATGGTGATCTTGCACGCCTAGTAAATGTCAGGGGTCGCATTCTGACGCGTCTGCGCGTCCTAGACCTCTCACTTTCTAATAGTGACGCGTCAGGTTTCAAATTGGAAAGACTTGCGGGTCCCGATCAAAATTGAAGGGACCCCTTAAATTTGACGATGTGTGGAAATGGAAACCTTAAGAAATTCTGTAAATTACATATCCATCCTTTGCTCACCCTATGAATCCATTAAAACTGCCCGTAAAAAAGTAATTTTTTTAAATACCCAAACTTCAGGACCCCTCATTTTCTAGGGGGACCCCTTAAATTTGTTTTTGAAGTCCTACGGGGTCCTGAAAAATGTCATGGGACCTCTCACATTTTGGATCCAGTGCTATCCCTGGTAAACGTACAAGTTATGTAAGTAGAAATGAAACTGAAATGAACACACTAAATAACTGGCTAAGATGTAGATTTAAACCGGACAGTTTCATGCCTATACATGGCATTGGGTGACTCTACTACATTGGAAGGTAATATTATATCAAGAATAATTGTTAATATGATGATGTCTTTGTTGCTTTACTCACGGTGCCAGTGCAAATTAATATTCCCTGTGATTGCATTGCATAACAAATAAAAGCAAGTAGCATTTAATAGCAATAAATATCAACACACAGAACCTGTCATCAAATGATCAATCTCTTAAGTGGTGTTTATGTTTGAAATCTTTTTCATTCCCAGGTAACGTTGTTACACAAGCAAATTTTGACCCATAAATAGATTGATCAAATGAAGATCTAGGAAAGGGTGGGGTGTGTGTGTGCAAGCTTAGCAGCCTTTCTACAGCAGCAATCATGCCGTGGACACAGGCCTAGGGGGCCTGGCTGACCCATTAAAGGAATATGAGATCTGATTTTATATTTAAAAAAAATAGAAATTTTGTTGAAACTTTTAAAATCTTTTGAAAATTTACACACACAAATTTAAGATTTAAAAAAAAAAAGTGTTCTTATTACAGAAGATTAGAGGGAAACAAAATATGCCTATTTGACCGATCCTACCTTAGAGCAAAAGATTCTTCTTCGTTCATATAACATCGCATAATGGAAAATATGTGAGCATATATCTTGCAATCATTAGAACAGTGTTTCTTTAACTTAAATATTGCAAATTATATTTTGGTCTAATATGTCCAAGTAATGATAATAGCAACTGTTTAGAATAAGCAAGAATAAGAATAATTTGCCACCACCTTAAAAAAGAAGAATACAGATTGTGCATACAACTTAACACCTCATTGTGAGAATACCTTAAACCCAAAGAATACACACAAAAACATTAGTTTAATACCTATTTTGGCAAATTTCCCTGGAATTAACATAAATATAAAACAAAAATGCAACATTAAGCTTAATAGAAAGCAATACAAAACAATATACTGTAAACTGAAGGCCTTTTGTTTGACAGAAAAACCCCAACAGTAACACTACCCCAATTAACCAAAACTTGCATTGCATGTTGAAAATTAGTTTTAAACTTAAAATCAGAGTAAAACTGACTGATAGTATCACTCACATTGTGTGACAGGCTTTTACGACGGGTATTCATAATATAAGTTAAAAGTTTAACGGGTTCGCCGTCGGACAAGTTTTTAATCTGTCAAGATTTCGTCAGGACTAGCTCTGACTTCTTCTGGACCAAATTATTATAATATTAAACAAAACATAGAGATTGCCACTTCTCTTGTTATCATCATTTGAGCTGCCCCTTGCCCGATGATTTGAGAGTAGGTGGGTGCCCTTTCCTACTTGTGAAAGAATTGGTGGCTCTGAAAAGAGCCGTTCAGATGGATTGCTGCTTCCACTGAACAGAGAGGGTGGCTCTGAAAAGAACTCTACACGTAGGTTGCCACTGGCCTACTATACAGGGTGGTTCAATAAAACCTTGACAGTTTTTTGAAGCCATTTTTTTGAAATTCTGTAGATTTAAAAAAAAATCTTTTTCAATATTCATCAACTACATGATCTTGACCATCTATGCTGAAAATATTACAAATAACCTTACGGTTGCAAAATAACAGCTATTTGAACAAAGTCTGTCCCATTTCACTCTGTCCACAGGTACTGATTTCGCGACGTTTGAAGTATTTACACTTACTAAACGATAAAATTCTAAGACCAGTGCTCATGATAGCTTGCTTTACAACCAACATCTTTATATCTTCCCCCTCAATATCGTCGCTATACTGTCAAAACTGCATCTTGTTCCTGCCCTTCAGCATGTATAAAGTAAGGCTGCCCAATGGTTACACATAGAAAGTGTTGCTTTATACATGTTCATGGGGCAAGAACACTTTTTGGTTTTGACAGATATATTTTAGGGCCTCGAAAATGTTTAAAGCAGACTGCCCAAAGGTTATACATACAAAGTATTACTTTATACATGCTGAAGGGCCGTTGGGAGATAAGAGGTTGTGATGGAAGATATGCATATGTTTTTGTAACTCATGATAGTTTCCTTTACAATCAATTCCTATACATCCCCTGATAAACTTACACCAACAAAATAATTTGTTGTATTGGTGTAACATGCCATTGAAAATTAAGGTAGGGCGGGCAGATTTAAAAAAAAAAAAAAATTGAATTGTATATGTATATGTACTATAAATTACCAAATTTGATCTCACAGAGTCAAATAAATCACAAAATATCATGAGGCCGTTTGCGATTGTCAGATTTGCTGTGTTCTGTATTCCGTTTCGATGAGGAGCACCAAATAATTTTTTTCTTAAATTATTTAAAATTATTTTTTTTATTTAAAAAGAAAAAATAAGGCTCAAGGGGTAAATTAGGGTCAGGCGGGTTACGCCAATACAACAACAATATGTTTGCCATAGTTTTAGATATTTTTTTCTCAAATCATGTAAAATCACCCGTTTTTTGGTCGAACATTTTTTTCTCACAATTTTGTTCAAAAAAAAAATCCAGATTTTTGCAGATTTTGGTAAAATAAATAAAAATAAATCACCCGACAGACCGACCCTACTTGACAGGTCCGTCTGCCCGTAAAACAGGGTGTGTGTGTTTTTGTCGCCTTATCCTAAATGTCTTACCTATTTCACTGTATGATTCCAAGATATCAAATACTTTCCTCACTGGCTTCATGGCAGCTTCCTTTGCAACTAATCTGATGTCTGAACCAGAATAACCATCGGTTTGCTGCACAGGAATACAACAGAGTTACAGAGTAAGTCACAATGAAAAATTGTTATCCAAAATTTACAACACAAAATAATAATAATAATAATCATTTATAAAGCGCATTAAACAAGTGGTATCTATGCGCTGTACAAACTATCAAACTACTAAATACCAATTTTATGTAAAACATAAACAATTTAAGACAGCTAAAGATTAAAACCCAACTGCCAGCAGGTGGCTAGAAGACGCAAGAGTAATGCAACTGCAAGTAAACGAGCAGATGCAACATGATACACTAAAATTACAATATATAATTACGATGATATGAGTATAAAACAATAAAATACATTAATATTAATATTAAAATATTCAATTATAAACAGGTAAAGAAAAGAAACTGGTGGGTGCACAGTTGGACGAGTTTAAAAGGGCCAGTTGTGAATATCAATAATCACAATGATGATTTGAAATGGTATTATCACAGGCCGAGCACTAACGGACTTTGACAGTGGTCACTGTGCGACCTAGGGGTATTTGGCATTTTTTGTGTTTGATTTGGTCATCAAGACCTACGACCTATTTGCGTCTCATTTTAACGTTTTAACGAACATATGGGCACCCAATGCATCTCTTTTTGATGGTGTGTAACTGTTGCGCGAGTTGCTGAATATGTGCAATCCCTGCGCAGCCCCAAACAAACGCAAAACGCATGGCACAACGCAGCGCAGTTTCATGTGCCAGGACATGCGTAACATTTTGAGTGTGGAGGTTGTGACGTGACGTTCCCCAAACTGGCGCGGAAAATGGAGCTCATTAACCGACCGTGTTAATCTAAACCGACACGACCGCTTTTTTTCCCCTTTGCTCTCTCTCCTCTCCTTTTCATCTTTTTTTGACCCCCTTTTTCCCCTTGCCTTTAAAAAATGTCCCCCTTAAAATGTCCCAAGGTAGGCGACTCGCCCACCTCTAGTTATACCACTGCCTTATCTGTCAGGTTTCACTATCGAAATTCAATTGGGAAGATCAACTTGAGTGTACTTACCGCAGCTAATGTATCATAGTCTATATCACTCTTGATTTGCACAGCACAGTCTTCATTTATTATAGGTGGCAGATGGAATTCTAACATGGCTTTCCTGGCTTCTAATGATGGTAGATCGACTAGAATCCTCTTTTCTAATCTTCTGAGCATGGCATGGTCAAGCTCCCTGAAAACATAATAAATTGTGTCAGAAGCTTGGCAGCTAAGAGAATTGAACTCATCAGACAAAGATAATCTTCTAGTGGCAGTTCATAAACAATGAATGATATACTGTGTTGCGACATGGAATACCCAACTTTCCCCATTAAAAAATACTACTACCGGTACTATAATTTGATCAGTTCCAAATTGGTGAAGCCGCCTTACAGCAGCGAATGAATACAGAAGGACGTGAGCGTGCATGATATTAACAAACACACTCACACCATATGCGAGACGCGAGAGTCAACAAAAAATGTGTGCGTGCGGCCATAATCATGTGAGCACGCTTGGATTATTTTTGCGTGTGGAGAGACAAAATCCAGGTCACACACCTTTTAAGGTTTTAAGAATTGCTTTTTTGTATATTAAAATATACTGCAAAGCACAGGCCGGACTTTGACCGTGGTCACAGTGTGATCTGGATTTGGCATTTTTTGGTTCTATTCGTTGTCAAACCATTCGGCGCACGGCATCTCAATTTAACATTTTCATGCAACGTTTTAATGCAAATAATGGCGCCAGACGCGTCTCTTTTTGATGGCACGCATTGTTGCGCTGCTGAATATTTGCAATTTGGCCCAGCCCCACCCAAACGCAAAACGCATGGCACAACGCAGTGGATTCGGGGGGTAAAGCAACTTTTAGAGGTTAGTATTCTTTACCTCAAAGTATGCATTACCAAAACCCATCTGTTTTTTTTAATTAGGTTATAAATTTGGGAAGCTATGCATGAGGACCTGCTTGTTTAACAAGGAAGGTTGATATACATACCATGGTAGATTTGAAGCTGCTAAGAGAAACACAAGATCATCTGTCTTGGCTAAACCATCCATCTGGACAAGTAGTTCAGTCTTCATCCTCCTGCTTCCTTCATGCTCTCTGTCAAATCAAACATACAGTAACATTTTGATTTAACTAATGTAATGTATCTATAATCATTTCAAAGAGGGTATGGTCACATTCTACACAGCCAATTTGGAAAATATGCACTTGATTTTCAGGCTACAAAGTTTATACTTGAACAATATTTCTATTTTTTCTTCCAATTCGCACGGTAGTGGATCAATCAGATGGTAGTGGATCAAACCAAATGGTAGTGGATCCATGGTTTTATTTTAGACTTACCCTCCTGCAGCACCTCCTCCCCTTTGACTCATAACAGATTCTAATTCATCCAAGAATATTGTGGATGGGGCATGGAATCTGGCAAGCTCAAATAATACCTGCAACAGAAAATATTACATTTGTAAGTAGTATGCTTCCAAATATCAAATTTGGTTCTCCCACTGCTTAAGTTGAGATAAGAAGGAGCTCAACCTCATTGTCAACTATGTAATCGCTTATCACACTTCAAATGAGAATATCCTTATTTACATAACGAGAGCCTATAGTATTGCCAAAAGAAATACTTAACGGATCGGAGATTACACTTAGGAAAACAAACTTCACAAAGGTCCGTGGATCTTGATTTGTTACTCCTGAATATGTCACAGCAAATACTTTTAGGAATTAAACATTATAATTTCTAGAATCCCTGCGCTTAGTCACAAAAAATAGATATTACTAGTAAACATTGGAGCATGTTTAATTTTGACCCTTCTTATATGCAAAAGCCAATGAGACCTTTTCACATTTTACTTGATAACTCGGTAACAAAACATCTGATGTGGGGCAAACTATACATTTTTGATTCCACGAGTTCATATAAATTAACAAGTTGGTATGTTTTTTGGCTCCAAATAAGCAATATCATTTTTTTACACCATGAAATACAGCCATTTTGGATTCCAGACTCTCATGGATTCTGCATACACTTTCCCAATGGTCATCCCTGCGGCATTTATCAAATAGCCTTCATAGAAAACTAATCTAAAGACAAACAAACTTTCGCTCTTCCCAAACCTATATTTTAATCCATGGGACAATCTTACAAATAAATTGCTCTTATAGTTATCTTTTCAATGCTTGACTTACCCTGACTAGTTTTTCTGAGTCTCCCCTCCATTTGCTGACTATACTTGATGCTGATATGTTAAAGAATGTTGTATTACACTCTGTTGCTACTGCCTTGGCTAATAACGTCTTGCCTGTGCCTGGTGGGCCATATAATAACAGACCTTTCCACGGTGATAGAATGCCAGTAAATAATTGAGGATACTGAAAATAATGGAATAATAGAATTACAGATGTGCTAAGGTAGGTAGATATCAGGGTTTACACCACACAATTAACATCACACGCAATTGTAAAGCGTTTTCTATGTATTGAAATGTATTGTCAGGTGTAACGTCTGCATAGTGTCAGTATCAGACACTGTGTTCCCAAAGGTCAAACTTCATCCTTATCGAGTGCACTCCGAAGAGCGCCCTCAAAAAGCTACATTATAAATGACCGCTATTTTGATCGTATACATTATTGAGTATGTGTTGTTCTTTAAAAGTTCGCATTGAAAACAAATAATGGATAGTATACTAAAGGTACTTCCACTTAGGATTATTGTACTGTTTAGCAGTCTGAGCATAGAATTCACCACCAGTCAACTTCAGAAGTATTCACTGGTATAATTTAATCAGTTTCAAATTGGTGAGAAATATATATTGTTTATCTCTCTAATCCAAATGCATGCCCGCGATTATGGCTACACTCATGCGGTATTGGCTGCCTGCACGCATTACACATATGATGCACAATGCGCTAGTTGCCTTCATGCGCGCCCACATCTTTCTGTTTTCATTCACTGCTGTAAGGCGGCTTCCCAATTTGGAACTGATCGAACAATAAAATAGTTGAGACTCTATTTGAAATATTCTCCTGAATAAGCTTGCAAGAATCTCAATAATTCTCACCAAATTAATTTGTGCAAATCTATTTAGGATCTCTAAAAAAAATCTACTACTTATGGAATTGTTATTAAGACTTGTTTTTAAAATAATAAAATGTACATTGAATATTAATTATGTATGATATTAAACATATGTTGTATACCCTAAATGATTCCTTGCCATGCCAAGAATGAATGGTTATGGTACAGTTTGTTGACATTGACACAACTCCAGTTGACACAGAGTGCATACCTTAATTGGATATACTACAGATTCTTTTACTAGTCTTTTAGCAGCATCTAAACCAATGATATCATCCCATCTGACGTTAGGATTGTGTAGATAGATATCTTTGCTGATAGTTTGTGCTAGTTCTCTCCATTCTAATGTGTAGCCTGAATATCCACCTAATGGTTTTAATAATCTATCCTGTAAATAAAAATGATAACAATAAATTAGCGGTTTATGATCTGAATATCAACATTGGGTTTTAACAACCTGTCCTATAAATAGTTATGATAACAAATAGATAGTTTAAATATCCTACATAAAAATTGTAAGCGTTGATAGTTGTAAGCTTCTATAGTTGCCAGCAGAAAAGTTTAACACTGGTTCTACGCGCATGCAGGGCGGTAACATAATGATGCCATAGATACAATCAGGCCATTGAATGTGCGCGTTGGTCGGCTCAAAGTTTTGCTTTTCTATCCCACCAATGGCAATCGCACTTCTGTTTATGCTAAGAATGCAATCGTAACAAAGAAAAAAGCTGGACTTAGAATAGCACGCTATTTGCTTAGGAAGTTTAAATTATTTCATGGATGCATGATATTTGGGGATGATATTGCTTCAACGCTTTGAAGTCCATTATATCGCAGCGAAACCAATAGCATCTAAACCATGCCGATAGCGTCGTGATTGGTCCATTGTGGTTCATCTAACGTTAAATGTTTATGAATCTTCTTATAATAAGTTTCTCAACAAATCCAACAAATACTTCATAGCAAACCTAGTACTTGCTTCAGATGTTACCGACGCCCTCTAGCAGGGCATCAATTCAACATAATGTTAGGGGGGGGGGTGGTGGATGCTCTGGAGCTTTAGAGAAATGTTGTGTTTTTTCAAGATAAAATATGTAATTTCTTGAAGATCTTGAAAAGGATTACATTGCAATTACATACTACAGTATTCGATGTAACACCTTTTTTTGGGAGAAAAATTCTTTTCACATGCAGATCTGTAAGTTAGATACCGTATTAATCAATGTTAATTTCATCAAAGTGTTTTCTTCACGAAAAATCTTTTTAGGAAAATTGGCAATGAGTAAAATGGAAAGCTAATTATATATAAATCCCAGCGGTGTGTCACATATATCTGTATGTGATGTGTTTATTACAGTGCATCAAATAGAATACTGTAAAAGCTGAAATATTCGCGGTGGTTTTATTTTCGCGCTTTTCGCGCAAAATCTTTTTCCGCGAAAATTATAACACACGAAAATATTGCGTTACACATTCATGCAATGCTTTCATACGGTCGCCCACGAAAAAAACAATTCGCGAAATGTCTTTGATATCAAAATCCGCGGAAATATCTGTACGCAAAAATATTGGCTTTTACAGTAGTATGTGATGCGGCCAACGATTTCATTGTATGGGCGATTGGGGGAAAGATGTAGTCATTTTAACACTTTCCATGCGGCAGGTGGCTGCAGACGACATTCCAACAATTCACAAAATGTTTCAAAAATGATTGAATTTCATCACCATATTTGGAATCACCATGAGAAATGCATTAAAATGAGTACAAGCATTCCTAGTATTGGTTCAGTAACCATCGAGATAGACTTTGAAAGTTGGGAGAGGTTTCTGAAAGATTTAATTTATGTATAGTAATAGCTGCGTGGAAAGAGTTAATAGGGTTCAATGATTTGTATACTTACTGATGGATCTGTATCATTTACATATTCTTGTGTAGCTCCTTTTATGGCATTACTTAACATAGCACGCATATCTATGATAGGTCCTCTCTTAGTTACATACTTACTGATGGATCTGTTTCTTGTACATATTCGTGTGTAGCTCCTTTTATGGCATTACTTAACATTGCATGCATATCTATAATAGGTCCTCCCTTAGTTACATACTTACTGATGGATCTGTTTCTTGTACATATTCTTGTGTAGCTCCTTTTATGGCATTATTTAACATTGCATGCATATCTATAATAGGTCCTCCCTTAGTTACATACTTACTGATGGATCTGTATCATTTACATATTCTTGTGTAGCTCCTTTTATGGCATTACTTAACATTGCACGCATATCTATGATAGGTCCTCTCTTAGCCCCTAGTTTAGTGCTGTCACCTCTGGTATTATGCGTTGTTGAGTTATCAGACTTCATTGTAGCACCTGATACTGATAGGTCTGATAGAGGATCTGCATGACCATTCATTTGCTGCAAGTGTACAATAATGAATATTACATCAGGTTTAGGGTGAGGCAGGAGTCAAACAAGCTGGCTTCATCTGATCTTCAACTACATTGTCATGTCAATAAGTGCAGGGATGCAAGTGGGTGATTGATCAATTTCCTGAACTTTTTACACGAGCTTGGCCAGATCGCCCGAGCATTTGCACGCAGTGTCAAACTTTTATAGGGGCTTGTCCGGAGAATACGCTATAGGGTATCACCCCCTCATGTTTGACTTTTTTAAAGCTGAAATATCATCATCCGAAATGAAAAAAAAAAAAAATTCCCTACTTCCAAAAATCCAGAATTCGTTTTTTATGGCCAAATATCCGGAATTACGGATATTTCCGGAGATCTTGCATTCCTGATAAGTGTCATGGGTCTATTAAATAGCTTCATTAGGAATTGGATGTACAAACAACAGATTGATTCATAATAAATATTCCAGAGAATCTCACTTTAACTTTGTGGTAGACAATCGGACTATGGACTGATATATAATTATTCAAAGTGAGTATTTTTTGAAATATTTATTATGGATCCTTCTATTAATTGTCATGGGTCCACTTTCAAAATATAATTTTGCAGATAACGGGTCTACCTACCAACATCAAGAGTTAACAAATACAACATGGTTTGAGGGAAAAAGAAAGAAACCATGTTGTATTTGTTTTATTACACCTCATACATATTTCATTGTCTAAACTAAATAGTCGTAGTAGTAGTAGGCCTATGCCTGCCTACACCTACACTACTTACAGTACACACAGCGAGCCAAGAAGCGGCGGACTCAATTCCCCTGGCGGACGAACAATATCATTTAAACCCGTTTCCTAGTTCTTCACAATCATTGCTACAGATCTTCACAGATTTTGATACAGCATAATTATCCAAAAGAAGCCTAAAATCTGCGTATGCGAATTTTTCGGCAGATGTTTAGCAGACAACGCCATGTTTGTTGTTGTCAAGCAACCTCGTACTTGGCGTTACCGTTTACTATGTACGTAATATTCATAGGCTCTAGAATTGATTCGGATGACGGTGTTGATCAGCGGGAAGTAGTTCAAACTCTCGCATGTTTAGTAGTACAATAAATCTAAACAAACATTCGGTAGGTATTTTTATTTATCCGACTTGGTTAAAAATGAACCAATCAAAAAAGAGTGTACCCTTATAAATATGTATGAGGTGTAATAATACTAGATCCCTGTCAAAGCCAAGATTCTATTTTCTTATTGACATTAGGTTAGTACCCTTGATTTTAAAATAACGTTATCAATTTCAATCCCAGTTTGCTATTCTAAACTATAAATAAGGTTTGCTTCCTTTAAGTATAGATAAGCAATTATGGCCTACTAAATAATTAAAAGTAGAGAAAGAAAACATTATTTGAAATAAGGGATTGCAAATGTTGATATCTCCATTACTACTACTACTACTACCTGACATTAATACCGCGCCAACAAAACCCAATAAAATTGCACTAAGGCGCATGAAAACACAAACAATGGATGAGAAAAAATACATAAGTCAAAATAACAGCAGAAAAGTCAATGCAAACATAATTAATAAAGTTATTGATTGTAAGCATTATAGAAGAGATGTTGCTTTAAAAGCAGTTTCTTGATAATGTCAACTGAGCAAACACATTTAACATGATTTGGTAATGCATTCCAAAGCTTAGGTCCATAGCAAGAAAATTATCTGTCAGCGAACGTTGAATGCTGTGTCCTGTGCTCAGGGAGAATGAAAGAGGCAGTTGAGGTCGAGCGAAGATTGCGATGAGATGTTGAAACATGAAGTAGTTCAGAAAGGTAGTCAGGAGCTGTCTGATGAAGGCATTTGAACACAATTACAAGAATCCATTGAATTCAGAACTAGCATATCTTGATAGCAAACATTTGTGAGACGCTGCCCCATGGTATTTGAGGACATTGACATGGTTGTTAATCCATGCACCATAAAACAAAAGGGTAATGTCAATACAATATACCATCCTATTATCCCACGCAGACTTACTGGTTTTGAGTTTTCTCGTTGTAACTTTTTCTCTGCTGACTGTCTCCTATTAGGTACTGTCCCTGTGCTAGAGTTGGGCCTCCTTCTTGTATGACTATTGGTTGAAGATGAGGATGTGCCATTCTTGGACTCTCCAGGAGCATTGGGTATCTTTGGTAATGTGGGTGTGGTATTCCCTCTCCTATTAGCAAATGGAAGGAAGGAGAACAAAATCATATTAGTATCGGAGACTCATTCTTTGTGGAACAAAAATGAAAAATAAAGTTGACATTTTCTCTAACCTCATTGCTTCACTTGAAGGGGCATTAAGAGATGTGGTGGAGGCAGCGCCCTCAATTACAAAAATATAATATGATAAAAACTGGGATTTATATATTTTTACAATTGTATTACATGTATGAACTTACACCTATAAGGATTAAGAAAAATCAGGCCTCTTTGTACCAAAATGCTGATCTCAGGCAGATCAGCATTTTACATGGTTAAGGGTGGTCTTCCAACATATTTAAAATACTGTTTTAATCAAGTTTTGCTGGGGTTTTTTTTATAGAAACAACAATAATTGCAATTTTTAATGTTCTTCTTGAATTCTGAAGTAAATTAATTAAAATTAAAAAAATTCAACATGACATTGTGTCCCTTTAAGTTACAAATGTGATACTATGAGTCTTTGTCAGCCTAAGCTGGGTTGTCACCCTCAAGTTAAGATGACAAAGTAGCATCAATGTTATTAACATATAAACAATAATAAAATTATCTGTTGTTTTTTTAGACATTTTTTAAATTGTTTAAATTTGTGAAATATTTTGAAAATGGCCTGAAAGTAACAAAAAAAAAAGAATAATAGCGTACTGTATGTTATTGAGCTCTTTTTTTGCGCACACTTTGAAGCCACCCCCCCCCCCCCCCACCCCCCATTCTTAACAATTTTATTTTGCAGTACCCCATGTTATTTTGGGAACAGCTCCCGCTCTAAAATGCTCCAGCTCGTAGAACAGGTTTATTTTCTCGTCACTCAAGTTCAAAATGAAGACATTGACATGCACTTACCCTCTTGAACCTTTCCCTGACTTCTGAGGTGATGTAACTGAAAACACACAGACAAATAGAATTATATTACTTACATACATCGTGAACTATGATCATGTACTAGATATTACTTTTTTATTAGGGCTCGTTCATAATTTTCGCCATTTAAAGTTACGTACAAAGCATACATAATAGGGGGGATTAAAATATACCCTTTTGAAGCATACGTAACTTAGGCGATCTTGAAAGGCGGGCATTTTTTATCAAGCCATGAAATTTTCGCAATTTATTGCGTACGTAACTTGAGGGTGGTAAAAAGTTACGTATATGAAATAGTGATAACATTGTCTGCTTACTCAAAAATCCCTCCAAGCAGCCTTTATTGTAAGGTCCTATTCATTATTGTATCTAAACATATTCCGTATTGATTTAGATTAGTGCAGCCATGCACACAAAGGAAGTGCTATGTAGAATAGTAACATCAGCATCTTGATGTTTCATATACATGCATTTATTCCATAAATTGCTGGGCAATGTCTTTCTAATGGATGCCCATAATTTGATAACACAAATAAATTTATAAAACACAAATTATATAAAAGATGGAAAAATGATGCAAACATTTTGAGGGGTGACAACTAGAAAACTAAAACTAAAAAAGAACAGATTTTGCGTTCCATTGAGTTGTACGTGAAGAATGCCTTTAATCCCAATAAGTACTGATTTTCAGTAAGTCTTTTTGTTCCTTAGAATCTTTGAGTTACAAAGACTTTTATGATACCAGCATCTCAAAATAAGTGAGTAACATCTTTCTTTGTGGTTGTCAAACCCACGCTAGATTTGTATGAGGTTCAAAATGTTGCTTAAATTAAATTTTATTTTGCAACAGATTTTCCCTCCTTTGCTGCCTCATAGTAAATCCTTTCATATGGAAACATCTGAATTTAAAGGATAGATAAAATCAAACTGCAAAAACTTACTAGTGTCTGCCGATAACTTCTTTGTTATCTTTGGATATCGCTGGAATTTTACAAAGTAGTAAGATTCATATTCCTGTTTCAAGACAAAAATCAAAGATAATTATGTTAAAAAAGAAAATAATATCACTTATCAGTTCTAAATTGATGGATTATATTATTTAGACCCAATAATGTTAGTTTTGTTTGCATGTAAGTTTAGTTGCGGTGGAAAACATGTTCAAACCTTATGTTTGAAAGGGATTCTAAATGGACTTCAAATTACGACAGAATCAGGTCAAATTCTCAGGCACTTTGCCACAATTTGAGGGGCAGTTAAGTGAAATAACTTTGCAAACTACACACACCCCTTGGCAATACATGGGACAGCAGATAGAATGGAATCATGAGTTACACCCAACTTTTTAAGAAACATTAGAATATATGTCACAAGTCACAAAGAATACACTCTAAATGAACATCACATTAACCAGTATATTTTGTATTCAAATTCATTACTCTCTATGTTGTTTAAAACTAACCATGCACCAAATTGCTAACCAGCTCAATCCTTTGTTACAGATTAAGAAAAGGCAACAACAAGGTGTACCAAAAGTTTCGAAACTATTTTAAAGATTTGTATCTCTCTTTAGATAAGTTGCAGTACCTAACTATATATTTGAAAGAGAAAACTTGTAGAATAATTCCGGTACCAAACATGACCCCTTTTTGGAGCCACTCAATATAAATCATGCGTTGAAAAGTTTGGCTACATAACTCACAATACTATAAAATTGTTCAATTTGCTAGACGCACTGTGTAAGTCACTGTAATCACTTGCAACATGTTCCTCCCATTCATGTGGAATTTTTTTTCAAAAAAAGGTTTTCTCTTATTTAATGTTGTGTACATACATTATAATGATCATAATAAGGATTATTTCAATCTGAAATAAAAAAGAATCATTGTAGAGAACCTTTTTTCTCTTCCGTACCTCTTTCCCTTTGTCACATCCTTGACTTTATTCAGCACATTATACTACGCTTTTATATGAAAGTGCAGTTTTACAGTTCGGGAAACTTTCGTCTGTATTTTGGCAACATTAATAGCTGTTATTGTAAGTTTGATACTAAAATAATTCTACAAGTCGACTCTATCCAAATATGTTTTTATTGTTAAACTGCAAATTATTTATCCTGGAGTACAAAGTTTTTAAAAGGTTTAGAAACTTTTGGGACACCCTGTAAGTGCCCGTTTATTTATCAATTAGTAGTTATAAAAATTCAACGAGAATCCAAGAATCCACATTGAATCCCGAAAGATATTAAACATTTTAACATATTGGTTGAATTTATAGCTCAATTCATTTCAAGAATATAAATATGAATTCCCACAACCTCTTATGAATTTCTAACCCTGATTTATCCCTCCCCAGAATACCTGAAACATTATTAAATTATATGTCATAGGTCGATTAAATGAAGAATACACTCTAAATGGACATATGTGACCTGGCACCACAAAATGAGCGTAAAGTCGCCGTGAATATGTTGCTGAATTGAGCTAGGATAGCATGTTATTGATTTTTGCCATTTGTTGTTAGTATGGACCAAGCCCTTCTTTTTATAGCGGGGATTATAAAATAAATAGCCTGGCATGGCTGGTAATACTCTTAAAATAAGTATACATACTAATAGAAGGGACCTTGGGTCCATACCAACACTAATTTAAACGGCAAAACAATAACATGCTTTGCTGCCTCAATTCAGCAACATCTTCGCTGCGACTTAATGCTAGTTTTGTGGTGACAGGTCACATATCACCAAGGTTAAAAAGTAATTTGTATTCAAAATCATTATTTTCTATGCTGCTTAAAACTTTTACCATGTCACCAAATTGTTACAAGACCCGCAAGATGTTTTTAAACATATTGTTGCTGTTCTGCCAAAACCTTGTATCTCTTTTTGGCTCTTCAGCATGTATAAAGTATGTTCAAGGGTCATCAACACCGATGTATTTATAAATGCTGAAAGGCCCGAAAAACATCCAAGGTTTTGACAGAATAGCGATGATGTAGCCCAATTGTGAATAGACGATGTTGATAGTTCACTTACCATAAGCACCGTTTCCAGATCTACATTATCACAGACTTCAAACCTATTAAAACACATGCTGCTTTCCGATTCCAATGCTTTCGCTGATTCAGAGTAACCTTCTTGTAGTAAATGATGAAGAACTAAAATTAGAAGATTCTTTTTTCTCTGTTCGGATCTGTGTTCTTCCTGTAAATAAGAATATTAAAAGTGTTATTAAAAATGTTAAGGACATCCCTAAGTTTTCCTAACAAATATTAGATAGACTAAATGATTGCAACCCCAGTATTAGAAGAAAGACTTGAGGGGGGTCCTCATTAGACACTAAAAGTATCCTCACATTTTGCAGCAGCGGCTGAAGAAGGGGAAACAAGATGTTGGAATTGATCAAGAAGAACTTTGCATACAAAAGCAAACATGTAGTGCTGAAGCTCTACAAGGCCCCTGTCAGACCTCTCCTAGACTATGCCATGGAGCACTTGCACGACCTGGATACTGGAAGTAACAAGTCCTTAGATCAATCATCTTCAAGAAAAATGTTAAAGCATGGAGTACAATAATAACAATCACCAGAATTAATATTGATCCAAGAGATTGTGTTGTAATTGTACCAAGTCCATGTCTTCTTCACAAGAATGATGTGAACTAATGACCTTCCCTGTATACAAGCCTGGATAGAGCCTTCACCTGGACAAGGACAAGAATATAAGAGAATGGGCAACGAATAGCTACTACTATACATGTAGCTAAATACGGCAGGCAAGGACTTGACACCAACAAAACCAAGCCAGAGCCATAGGCCTAGATACTGTAACGAACTTGAGGGGTCCGTTGGCCTATAGGGAAACAAGAATATATGTACTGTTATTCATTTATTCACAAGGAACCTTTGATCTAAATATGCAACCACTTTACCTTGGTTTTACAAAAGAAATGGGACTTTTTGTAATGTCCCAATTATCGATATCTTCTTGGTAGCGTATTTCGATGTCCATCTTCTTTGTTCTGGTAGCGTCACTTCGGTGACCATACTTGTCTCGTGTAATCGAGAATGTGGTTATTTCTATTAACCTTTTTATACAGGTGCCATTTATGGCCCTTTTATTAACCTTCTTAGGAACCACTTTATTATGATCCTAAATACCTTTATATCTGAGATATAATAAATTGAGCTGTCACCAGGAATCACTTTTGTCTATTATAAAGAAAGACATTTGTGTCCTGAGTGACTTTGTCTCCTATTTATTTATTATCTCTATGTGGCTCATTTATGTCCACTTATAATAAAACCCTTTAAAGAGTCATTGAGAGACACGATTTAAACACGTTGTACAATAAGTTTGTCCTCTTGTTATGATGGTTTATTTCATCACTTATCACATCTTCTGAGACAACATTGTTATTTATGATACACAATGTAGTTGTCCCATTGCCATATTTGGATCAGCGGCGTGTACTAGTGACTTAGAGGAATTCATGAGCTCTTACATTCAGTGGACAATGTATGAAAAGTTAGTCCAATGAATGTATTATGTGCCAAATGTATTTTTGTATATGGCTATATTTTATATTTACAATGGTACTGTATTTACAAACCGGGAATTAATTGCTATGCAAGAACCGCAAAACCCGGGAAATGTTCTACTCTATCAGAACGGTCTTATTCCGTTGGCGCACAAACCGTGACGAACATTATTGGAATTATTTTATAGTGACAGTTAGAGATGAAAATGTAAGTAGATATTTGTAGCAGGGATGACTGACAGACAGTTTAAGACAGGTCGTCTGCTGTAGGTCTACGAATTCGACATGTTCACAGGCATCTATCTAAGCTGTCTTATAAAGAGACTTGTTCGTTTCTGCTCTGGACAATGTCACAGAAGAAACTCTTTGTCCTAAAACGAGAGTTATTAACTTAGACATATCAGTTGACAAACTAGATCAGTCCTTATTGCCTTTATGCTCTAGCAATGGACATTCATCCAGCTTATTTGTCTCACCGTAAACACCATCGATTCATCTGTAAACAGGTAAAGCTATAGACTTTAGGGATGAGACAATTTAATAATATGAACTAGTTAGACAATGAACTTCTATATGGATTAATGTTTGTCCATAAGTGTCCCAATCGTCACACATGTCAAGTTCTGTCTCACTCGCATTGTTCCTGCCCTGTCTTATCAGTTCTGTCCTAGACTGTCTTATTATGTTAATCAGTCACACCCTTTGGGAGTTGTCCATGGTGCTAGGCACCGGGACACTCCCTTTATCTTAGTACTTTTTGTCTCACCTTTGTTGTAGTAGTCTACTAGGATGAGAGTGGAAGTATAAGCAAGTGTATTCTGTCTCAGTCTGTGACCGAATGGTGTCTTATTGTCTTCTTTTCTGTCCTATATATACCCTTTGAGACCTAAAGCCCCGCCCCTTAACCTAGGCTCTGATTGGCCAGAAGTTAAACTGAGCTCTCCTCTAATTGGCTGATCCGTTTATGTAAGCTTAGGGATTTCCCGTGAATTTTTTAGGTGAAAACCGTGGGCAATTTTTGTGAAAACCGCGATTTACCGTGTTTATTGAGATTTCAAGAAAAAACCGCGCTGAAATTCCTTGATTTACGGAGCGGCGGTCGTATTTTTAGGCATTCGAAACAATTACCAATTCCCGGCGGCCTAGGCGGCCTTTCTTCCTCATTTTTTTGCCAGTGACTAAAGACAGCCCGTAGCTGCGTTGATGACACACGTGTTGTTAGAAATTTCGCATGAAAGTAGTAATAAAATCTCTATTTTTCGTACTAAATGCAAACAAAATGTTTGGTACGATGTTAATATTAATAATAAAGCTGTTTTGCGCAACCATTTGTACAAATAATAGCCCAATAAACATGTTTTTAATACTTTTCATACTACATTTTTTAAGTTACTGTATGTAAATTATTATTTTGTTTTTCCTTGCGAGAGGTCATGACGTGACCTGAAAACATTTATAGACGCACGTACACAAACCTCATCTCAACCAATCGAAGAACCCCGATCTATTTACAACATTATTATTGTAATTTATTCATCATCACATGATTTATTTTCATCAATGAATTTTGTTTGCTGTTGTCGGCAAACCTTATCTCAACCAATCGGAGAACTCCGATCTATTTACAACATTACTATTGTAATTTATTCATCATCACATGTCAATGTTGCTGTTGTCTACAATGGCGTCGTTCATGATTTAATACTAGCACGTGCGTGTATTTCCCGGGGATAGTATTTTCGGTACCGTATTTTCTTTACAACAGTAATTGTATGCAATCGATATGAATGAATAATCACCCATTGAACGCCCTGGATTAACTTTTTATCAACTAACAACCTTTCTGAAGGGGGTGGCGTTTGTAAACAATCTCTTCGTTCTTTTGAATTTAGTTTGAAGTAGGACTACCTATATTTCTTTAGAAGAAGACAGTCTTTTGTTTATCTCATTCAAATAAATTCGATATTATACAATTGAACTTCAATCAGTCGTGTCAAGTAGGCCTAGAGTTGAATGCACAGTACATTGCGCGTCGATATCGTCTTGAAAGGAAATATTTGAATTCGGAAAATTGATTTTTGCTATTAAATAAAACTGTAAAAATCGGCTTGTCGGACAATTATCGCGGCTGAAATAACAATTCCGCGATTTTACGGTACTGTTTACAAATTCCGCGATTTTGATGATTTTAGCATGAATACCATGAATTGCGGCATGAATACCGTGAACACGAGAAACCCCTAAGCTTACGTATATGCTAATGAGACTTACCTTAAATCTGTCTTGCGCGTGCGTCCTCACTTGTACGCGGAAGACAGATTGTTTACAAAATATTCTCAAATCATATTTTATGCCGAAAAAGTGCCTATTTTGAACAATAACTTTCTTTTAAATGTACAAATCAAAATTCTGGCGAGGCTACGTTGTCCGAAATGATTAAAGCAATTTTAGGAGGGATTTTTGTGTACAGTATTCTAGAAATGTGTGAGAAAACCGGATGTCAACACTGAGTTTGACAGATGGAGATCGGAAAATGTTGATCTCGAAGTAATAAAAACATTGGATAATAAATCTTTTTTGGAGGTTATTTCACCGGATAGCAAGCTCAAAGGGGTGAATAAATGATCTCATTATTATTTGTCAGGATCGTATGAAGTCATAAAGTGGTAAGAATTTAGGAAATGGCCTAATAAAAGATCGAAAAATACAGCTCCAAATTCGGCAGACTTGCCGTACATTAACACACGAAGTCATACATTTGCACTTGGGATTTTCAGAACTGAGGGCCCATTTTCGTTACAATACATGTAAAATGGAACTTAAGATTGTTTGCATCCGATGATCCGAGAACTTAGTTTTGGTGCACAACAGTTTGGGAGGCCCATATAAAAATATTAGTTCATAAATTAAGGTCCAAAATATATATACATCCCCCTAAATATAATTATAATCTAAAAACAAATAACTTTCAATTACAGCGTCACAATTCTATCACTGGACAGTCTAAAATTAGGACAACTCCTCGGCCTCCGAGACAACACGGCCATGAGACAACTCGGCCTCTGAGACAACTCGGCCTATGAGACAACTTGCCATTATATGTATGTAAGGCAACTCGGCCCACAGGATCGTGTTGCCCTTGGCATTTTCTGAGAATCTGAGAATCCATTCTCGCTTCTCACCGGAAAAGTTGCAAGAATCCAATTTCATGAAATTGATTCTCATAGATAATCTGTCTAACACACTATTTGAATGAAGATAATCCATGATTCTCACACAATCCTTTGACAAACTTCTGACCCTGAGGTCAGACTGTTCAGGTGCTCTCATATGAAAAGTTGACTTCAATCAATCTCTGCCTCAATCTCAACCAAACTTTGTGGCAATCATCTTTGGGGAAGGGCGAGTCACCTTATGACTGACTTTCGACAGTCTAGTCTGGGTCCCTGCGCCCAGACGTCCAACATCCAGTGTCGAACGCTGTACACAGAGTCTAGATCAGCTATGCTATGTGTACATATTAATTCTATTTTATCGACGATTTCTACCTTTGTAGATTACATAGATTTTCAATTATTTTGCAACTGTGGGCTTGTGGTATTTCCTATGCACTCTTTTGTGATCAATCATTTGTTACGCAAAACACAGAGACGCTGCCGTTTCCAATTCATTGGTACACATACTTACGTCCGTCTGAAACCACAGTCAGTCAACGTAATAAGAAACACAGTTTACGGAATAAACCGTATACTCCATACACGGTTTATTCCGTGAAACAACTCCCTGCAGCTGACATACAACAATACAACGCTTACCACAGACTCACACTACTCACTAGTCGCACTCACAGGTTTGTTTTGGAATAATGAATGGAATGCATCACAAACCGCTTCCAACCTTTTTGGATGAACGCGAACACTCAGATCATGACGCTATGATCGCCAATTATTTATTTTGATTTCATAATTTTTATAATAATCAGGGCCTATTCCCTATTCAATAATAATAAGCTTTTGAAACATGTCTGGTACTGGTGTCATGTCGTTGTTGATTATGAATTTCGATGATTGATGATGATGATGTCCAACCAGGCAAAAAGCCATAATATTTATTATTTACACTTTTAACAGGAAAGGAGGTTTGTCTTGTACATCATTTTATGTTGTTACTTACTGATTCTCTAGCTTGGTTTGCCGTTTTTAAGGCAACATAACTTAGAGACTCCATTCTAATGAGATCCGTGTGAAATACCGTATGAAGAATTTGCGTCGCCCGTTGCCACACTTTTGAGTTTGTTGGCTTCCCAAATGTCAATCAATGGGAGTATTTGTATGGGGAAGAATAAACTGTGAATTACAATTGGTCATAGGTCATGTTTAGATCCACTAATTGGGAGAAGAAGACTCTATAAAAGAAAGACATTTGTGTTATTTTTTTATAATTTTGTTGTAATTAATAAATTGAGAATACTAGTTAAATAAGACTGTATATATTTTTAGTACCCTAGAGGAATAACTTTTTCGTAAATGAATGAATTTTTCATTTAGAAATATCATTATTGTGAACGAAATCTTATAAATACGCATGCGCTGATCAATTATACATGAGTGTTGGGCGATATACAGATTTACAGATTTCAAATACAAATGCTGCCCTCATTCATTTACAAAATCAGGGTCTTGATTATTACAGGGTGGTTCAATAAAGGTTAACCCATTTCTGATAACCATTTCCACCATTTTTTTTAAAATTCATGGATAGATAGACCTGTTGCTAACGTTTCCGTGTGGGGCCTAATAATTGTACGTCCACCCCTCCTTTCATCATGTGAAATTATTATTTGATAGCGGGAGTAAATAGTCATGCATATAGACAGTTTTGCGTGATTTTATGAGTCTTTTTAACCACAAGTTCAATGGTTTGAATTTTTCCTTTGATGTCACTAAATATGTCAGCCCTAGCTAGATGGTATCATGAAAAAGGCGCACATTAGTATAAAGCACATTTTTTACCCAAAACTTAGAATTATTAAGTGAACCCATTCTACTTTCCGAATGGTGCAAAGCTGCGGCAAGATGCAAAGCATGCATGCAGTGACATTTTAAACATTATTTATGCTTTTGGATCTAACTTTCTTGACCGTTGATGATTTTCGTTCAACATCAGCCGTGCACCATGAAAGTATGTTTTAGTGCTCATAAGTGGTAAGTATTTACTTTTGCCTTGTTGGCGCATAGTCCTAAAATGTAGGCCTATATGTGAAATGCAGAAAAAACATGCTTTTAAAAAAAAAGACATGCTTTTACCAAAACCCCGCGAAAAAAACAGGTATTCAAAAACCGACAGTGCCAATCTCGACCGACAGTGGCAAGTCTCCACCGACATGACTCTAATATTAAGTGTGTGGGGGGGGGGGGGGGGGGGGGGGGAGTGGGGGGTGGTTCCCTTTGCCCCCCCCCCCCCCCCCCCCCTCTGGCTACGCCACTGTCCTGTCATGTGTTCAACATAGAATCTAATTGCTGTTATAAGACTCAAGTATTGATTTGACTTGTTTGGACTTATGTCACCATTTTATATGACTTGACTTGACTCGAGTCACTGAGCGAAATGTCTTGACTTGACTTGTGTGTCGTGACTCGGATCAATTTTTTTCAAAAGACTTGACTTGATTCGAGTCACTTATCTTAAAAGACTTGACTTGGCTCGAGTCACTTATCCAAAAATACTTGACTCGGTTCGAGGCACTTATCCAAAATGACTTGATTTGACTCGAGTCATTTATCAAAACGGACTTGTTTGATTCAAGTTACTTATCCAAAAAGACTTGACTTGACTCGAATCACTTATCCAAAAAGACTTGACTTGGCTCGAGTCACTTATCCAAAAAGACTTGACTTGGCTCGAGTCACTTATCGAAAGAGACATGTTTGATTTGAGTCACTTATCCAAAAAGACTTGACTCAAATCACTTATCAAAAAAAGACTATGACTTGACTCGAGTCACTTATCCAAAAAGACTTGACTCGGTTCGAGTCACTTATCCAAAATGACTTGATCTGACTCGAGTCACTTATCAAAACGGACTTGTTTGATTCAAGTTACTTATCCAAAAAGACTTGACTTGACTCGAGTCACTTATCCAAAAAGACTTGACTTGACTCAAGTCACTTATCCAAAAAGACTTGACTTGACTCGAGTCACTTATCAAAAAAGACTATGACTTGACTCGAGTCACTTATCCAAAAGGACTTGACTCGGTTCGAGTCACTTATCCAAAATGACTTGATTTGACTCGAGTCACTTATCAAAACGGACTTGTTTGATTCAAGTTACTTATCCAAAAAGACTTGACTTGACTCGAGTCACTTATCCAAAAAAAGACTTGAATTGACTCTAGTCACTTACCAAAAGACTTGACTCAAGTCTGCTGGTGCCAAACTGACTTGAGTAAGAAGTTGAGTTGTCTTTTTTCATCCCCCCCCCCCCCCCCCCCCCCCCCCCCTAAACAAAATATTGTCCCCCTTTTCCCAAAAAATAATGATGCTGGTGCCCGGCGCAACTGACTTTAAGCCAACCAGCGACTTGACCTAAAGAAGATTGGTCCAAAACCGATATTGCCATTTTTTTGTATACAAAAAAAAACCACCGAAAAGGTTAAAATATAGTGCAGGGATTTGTATTAGTTTTAATTTGACTTTTAGGCACGAACATGAGTAAGAGGAGGGATGTTTTCAGTATTAAATATTAAGACCCCGATTAAGACATCATTCAATCGGACTAGTACTAGTACTAGTAGTAGTTTGCCCAAAAACAGAAACTAATTCAGAAACTAATTATTTGGTCCTTTAAAAATACTGCTTGAAAGACCAGGAAAGGTGACCTCTGATTAGAGTCCAGGCATTCTCAAATGGTGGCGCGCGCGCCACTTGTGGCGCATCAAGGCATCCTAAGTGGCGCGAGAGTGGTTACAATTTGTTTAAATAAAATAAATCATATCATGATATAGCCAAATTCCATAGGCATATGACAGTCAGATGTATAAATACAGCAATTTTTCTCGCGCTACGCGCGTATGTGCCCTCAAAACAGTAATATTAGTTAATATGCTGCCTATATGTTAAAATATTTTGAAATTAATGTTATAAAGGGACTTTTGCCATTGTAAATTCTAAAAAATATGACCAAGTGGAGCTTCAACAAGTTGGTTACTAAAATGTGGCGCATCAGTATATCTAGTTGAGAAACCCTGGATTAGACCATCTCCCTGATCATGAAACTAGTAGTAGACCTGATTTGACTCCCCACCTCCGGTTAAAACTTCCCTACGGAGGATTACTAGGACTTCTTGGTGAGTCTCGATCTCGATGGGGTTTTATGTTGGACGACGGCTCCCCTCAGCGAATAATAAATTGCGCGCGATACTTTCGCTGCCTGCAATATCGCCCATCACTAAACATTATTTTCAGCAGAAACAAAAATCATGGCGGACTACGACGATTTAAAGGTTGGTAAAGAATGCTGCGAAATACAAAGAATCTAGCAGTATATATTAACTTCATGTTAATTTATCAGTCAAAAATAGATCGAAGTTTAAACTTGTAAAATATGAAACCAATATAAAGTTCATAAGTATTACAAACACTACTCGATGTGTCCGTGTTGTGATCGGGTCCCATCCCCCGGCATAATAATTTTTCACTTTTTAGGTGGGTTAGCCTCATCTGGAATCTGCATCTGGTCATGATGAGCCTAGAGTCGGGCCTAGAGTTTAGACTATTATAAGATTTAATCAATTAAATGGACATGCTTACATTTACAAGATAACGCGAGCTACAAATCTATTATAAACTATTTCGAAATCAAGACGGGAAAAGTTCGAGAAACGGAGTCATCAAATTAGTGCCCAACTACAGCATTTGATTTTATTTGTTGTTTTTTACTTTAGCTAAAAATTAAAAGCTTACTTTAGTAGGGAGTCCAGCTCTGGATTTTTTTTTAAAGAAACCCCAACAAATATGGTATCATTGGAAAGAGAATTTTTAAAAAAAAGCAATGGTGCTTAAAGTAGCTTCATAGCATCATGCATATTGGAGTTATGCTTGTTTGAAGTCGTCAGGGTATGGGTTTTACTTTTGTGTCTGTCGCCTGGGCTCGTATAAGGATTGTTTAGCATTCGGTCAATTCAAGTGTATGATTCAGATTCTATAAAAGTTGGTATCACTGGAAAGATAATATCAAAAGGAAACCAATGCTGGTAGAAGTAGCTTCATAGCATGAAGCATAGTGAAGTTATGCTTGTGTAAAATCATGAGAAAACAGGCTTCATGGCTAGCCTTTGGCCCATAATGAGCGGGTGCTCAGCATTATGTGAGTTCCAGTAGGCCTACGGGATTTTTATATAACATGGTGTTAGCATTTAGATAAATCTGCTTCAACATTGTAAATGATATGTTCAGTCTCAGCAATCCATATTATAAAGTCTAAAGTACATGACATACTACACAATCGCGCGACGCGATTTGTCGCTTACGCTCCTTATAAAGAGTGCTATTTACCAAATAAGGAGCGTCAGCGGCAAATCGCTGCGAGCGATAGGGTAGTATGTCATGTCATGACTTTTAAAGTCATTACCATTTAAATATTTAAGTCCACCAATTTCGTATACAAGATGTGCTACTACAACGCAATGCATTGTGGGAAGACAATGGGTGTGTACATGTACCACCAACAGTGTGCGCCTTCACGAACAGCGATCAGCAACACTGCACGCACAAAAAGCCCGCCCAACCCTTGCCACACAACTTCGGCAACAACGAAGATGGTGTGGCGCTTCAAGGTATGTTCACACTATCCCATCATGCTACGTTACACACCAGATTCTCTGTCGCCAATTGCATCGAGTGGCCGTAGCGAGGATGTTCCTAAAGTCCACATAGCATCTTAGCACAGTCACTGATGGCCATGACATTTGACCAAAATGTTCATGAAAGTCTATTCTTTCATAAAATACCACTACAAAATACCTTTCCTCCACTAGTTTTCTCACAATATCACACTTTATCTCTCTTTGCAACGTCAAAACATGTGCGTAGTTTTCCGACTGTGAAATTGCTTCTCACTGAAGTAATGGTGCATGTACACTCACTGTATTTGGTATCATTGAAAAGTGCATTACATTTGCAAGAAGGTCATGAATAAAGGAATAAATTAGGGATAGATGTTAATTTTTTGTGACCCTGAATACATTATAACCAAATCCAGTTATTTTCAAAGTGGCGACGGACGATCGCTCGCGCATGTCCCGTATATCTCTGAATGTACGCTGATTTCAAGCTGATTTTAAACATTAAGGCATTATTTTTACTAACTAAATTTAATATTTCTAGAAAGATCTTTCTTTTAACTTCTACACAACTTTTTAAAAATAGGATTCAGGGTCATACTTTCATTACTCTCTAGGAGAATCCATTTGGATTCTCGTAGAGAAATTTTGCGAGAATCCACTGAATCCACTATCCAAATGACTGCGAAGCAGGCATTTGCCGCCGGAGTCTGAGGGGGGCACATCTCATAAGTTGAAGATTTTTTCACACATTTAAGCAGTAGGGACAGGCTACAATAAGCTTAACAGTTTAACAGAAATTGGTATAAAAATTCAAGAGCAAGTTTACTTGGTGAAATAAGCTGTGCAGAATTTAACTTCATCCATGGATTATTGCAAAATAAATGAAAATAATATCAAGACGAAGGCTATATAAGCTTGCACAATTTCCAAATTTGGCATGTTTGTTGACTAATTTTTCGGGCGGGTACACTTTCCATTCCCTTCCTATGGACAAACGGTATGTAATGTGCACTTTCCACTCCCTGCATACCCACTGAGGACGTTGAAATAAGATGTTGCTTTTGAAATAAATTGTATTTTTTACACAGAAAACAGTGTTGAAAAATGGTTACTTTTAATAAGAATGAATTATATAATTTAGGATAAGATCTTAGGTTAGGAGTTACTATCCCTAATGGTGTGGGTCAAGGGGTATTATGTGGGTTATTGAGGGTCAAATACGAGTCATCTAAGCTAAGGTCCTGTTTTGGACTTAGAAGAGGGGGAAAAAAAAGAAAGACAAAAAATTACGCGAATCCACCTGGATAGGTGGATTCGCGCTGCAGTGATATTACGCGAATCAGATTCACGGATTCGCGCCAAAATTCTGACCCTGGGATTTGGAGATGGGAAAGGTGAGAAATAATTTTATTACTTTGAGCTACATTTCACATGTTAGCAGATACTAAATGAAAAATCGCCGTTTCGCTGGACTCCCTTCCCTAACTTTAGAAAAAGGCCATGCGTTTTTAACTCGCCACCCAAAAATGGTGGCGTTGTGCTATTCCAAGTCGTGTTCCGTTCAATTTATGATAACTCAGCAACAGCAAAAACAAGCATTGACTTCATACGTCGTATTTGTTTCAAAACAAAAAATAAATACTATCGATGTTATTCTACGCTCACAAATTCTGGAGATTTTAGAGGTTTTTTAACGACTATAAATGGTTCCATGATTACCTTTCTACAATGCCGTCGTTTATGCTTGTTCCCTGCATCAATGGGCTCCACACAACTCATTTAAAGGGATCCTGGGTACCGGGAATCAGCCAAAGAAATAGGGGTCGATGCGGAGTTCATATCAAATAGAGTTCTTCCGTTTGTCCAGCGTATTAATAACACTAACTTGTAAAAAAACTTTAAAAGATAACTTTTAAAAATGAATTCAAATAATAGCTTTTAAAAAAAACTTTTAAAAAAAACCTTTTTAAAAATGAATTTAAACAATAACTTTAAAAAAAAAAAAATTAAAATTAAAAAAAAAAACCTTTTGAAAAATAACTTGAACAAACTTTTAGTTCTGTATTTATTTTTTCAATTGGATTGAGAGTCTTAACATCTCCTGTGCTTGCACACCCGCCTCTGCCTGAAGGTCATCAACGTTTGGCCTGTGTTGTTGTCTAGATGGCAAAGTTCCCCTACCTTAGCTTCAGCACATGGTATTCAAGAGTTGATTCACTGTCAATGAGGTTCACAAACCCCTCCAGGTTCAGTTGGTTTTTAAAAACAACTTATAAAAATAAATTTAAACACTAACTGTGAAAAAAACATTATAAGATAACTTCTTCACTTTCAAAATCTTTACAATGCATTGTTGGAATTCACAAGTGGTTACCATGGTAACAATGTCATTTTACGTAAACATAGCATTTTATACATAAAATGTGATAAACAAGGTTCAGAAAAGTACTAAAATATACTTAACATCTAAAATTTGGCATGAACAAATCCTGGAGACTAAAGTTCAAGGTATAATCTATATCTTGGGACCAAAGTTGGAAAATTGGCTTGGATCTCATTTGTTAGGAATATTTTGGTATGACCCAGACATCTCAATATTAACACTAGCGACTTCCGACGGGTTTTCCCATACCACCACACACATACCGATTACAACTAAACTTGTATCATACTTGCAACATGGGAACTTTGATGGTTCAAGGGTCACATATCAAGGTCAAAGGTCAAGTTGTAAAATAAGCTGAAAACATTAAAATATGACATGCCTTGTTAATATGCCATGTCTATGCCTTGTTCATACAAACATGTACCAAACTTATATATCATACATATGCAACATAGGAATATTCATATGCCAAAGGTCACATATCCAAAGGTCATCTGAGGTCAAGTTGTAAAATAACCTGAAAACTTTAAAAATTACAATTCTTCTTCATACAATATTACAAACACCGATGTACAACCAAACCTGTATCATACATGATACATGCATCATGGGAACCTTATATGTCAAAGGTCATCTTGGGTCTCAAGTTGTAAAATAAGCTATAAACATAAACAATGACCTCTTTTGCATACATTATTAAGTTTTGAGCTGTTCATGTGTGAATAACATTGGATCCAAAACTTAATAATGATAGAATTGGATGATTTTCTGCGTTTTAAAAATATTTAAAAAAAACTCCTCATAGCTCGACCAATACATTATGGGTTCAATCTATCCAATACATGAAATTTAACAGCTTGTCACTAATGGATACATGAAATTTACAGCTTGTCGCTAGCTAAGCTTCTGCATCATTGATGCTCTCGTTTTAATTACCCTTACTTTTATGGTCAGGAAAAAATGTTTATATTTAAGGAGTTGTGAGCATTTAATTAAACATTTTCTTTAATATAGGCTTTCAATTGAAGAAAGAAACTTTATATCCAAATATATCCCTTACCTTTAAGTTTGTAACCACAAAATTGATAATCCCTGAAAGAATAGTTGATTAGAGCCTTTTTAGGTCGTCCGTAGGAAGAGACCTTATGGCAGCATCCTTCGTGTGTGTTGTCTGTCTGTGGTGTGTGTGTGTCTGTCAACAATTTGGTAAACACTTTTTGTTTTGTCAATTTCTTTTCCATACAATCACCAATTGCAATCAAACTTCGGTCATAGATGCAACATGGAAACCTTCATATGTTAATGAGGTCAAGGGTTACATACCAAGGTCAAAGGTCATCTGAGGTCAAGATGTAAAATTTAGTACACACTTTTTGTATTGTCCATTTCTTTTCCATACAATGACCAATTGCATCCAAACCTTGGTCATAGATGCAACATGGAAACCTTTATATGTTAATGAGGTCAAAAGTCACATACCAAGGTCAAAGGTCATCTGAGGTCAAGATATAAAATTTAGTATACACTTTTTGTATTGTCCATTTTTTTCCATACAATGACCAATTGCAACCAAACTTCGGTCATAGATGCAACATGGAAACCCTTCATGTTAATGAGGTCAAAGGTCACATACCAAGGTCAAAGGTCATCTGAGGTCAAGATGTAAAATTTAGTACACACTTTTTGTATTGTCCATTTCTTTTCCATACAATGACCAATTGCAACTAAACCTTGGTTATAGATGCAACATGGAAACCTTTATGTTAAGTCACATACCAAGGTCAAAGGTCATCTGAGGTCAAGATGTAAAATTTAGTACACCGTTTTTGTCTTGTCCATTTCTTTTCCATACAATGACCAATTGCAACCAAACTTGGGTCATAGATGCAATATGAAAACCTGCATATGTTACTGAGGTCAAAAGTCACATACCAAGGTCAAATGTCATCTGAGGTCAAGAATCAAGATGTAAAATTGGCTGCATATGTCAAATTGATTACATTTGAACAGATGAAGTACAATTGCAACCAAACTACCCATATAAAAGGACGACCTATTTGGGACCACTGTCCCTATTTCTTATCCCCCTGGTTTTATAAAACCAGAAGGGGATTTTGTCATCATGTCATGTCCGTGCGTCGGTGTGTGTGTGTGTGTGTTCCTTTTGGTTAGCCTTTTTCCTGAATGCTGTATCTTCTGAACAGATGGACGGATTGACTTCAAACCTTCAGCGACAGGTAGGCCATGGTCAAAAACTGTGGTTGCTTTTGGGGTCTAATTTGCATAGGTTTTCTGAGGGCAAAGATCATCCAGAGGTCAAATTGTAAAAGTTGCCCGATTGACTTGGAGAAAGGAAACATGAACGCCAGGTGAACATTTTTTTTAGGGTCTAATTTGCATAGGTCATCTGAGGTCAAAGGTCATCCAGGGGTCAAATCGTAAAAGTTGCCCGATAAACTTCAAACTTGGAGAAAAGAAACCTGAACACCAGGTGAAAAAAATGTTGGGTCTAATTTGCATAGGTCATCTGATGTCAAAGGTCATCCAGGGGTCATATCGTAAAAGTTGCCCGATTGACTTTGAACTTAGAGAAAAGAAACAAGAACACCAAGTGAACATGTCTCAAATAAATTAAAAGTCATCCAAGGTCAACGGTCATTATAGGTCATCCAAGGTCAAAGGTCAACAGGGGTTAAATCTTGCAATGAACACCGGGGGAACATGTCAAAAAATAATTTTAGGTCATGTGAGTTCAAAGGTTATCCAGAGGTCAAATCGGCAAAGTTGTCCGATTGACGTCAAACTTGGAGAAAAAACATGAACACCGGGGGAACATGTCTTAAATAAATTAGAGGTCATCCGAGGTCAACAGTCATTAGAGGTCATCCAAGGTCAACAAGGGGTTAAATCGTCAAACTTGTGGAGAAAAGAAACATGAACACCGGGGAACATGACCCCTAATATGTGACCTTTGACCTCATTTAGTTGATCTCCCAGCCAGGGGGATTCGCAAGTCGTGACTTGCAGTAATTTTAGTTTTTGGAAGAATTCCCCCACCCCCATGGACCATGTGACCCCCACCCTATGGACCATGTGACCCCACCCTACCAAATATGGTTCATTATGTTAATGACATCAGGTTATCCAATCACTGTCAAGAATTGTTTTAGAGTTGTTGCCCATTTTAGGAATGATTGACCTCAAATCGGGCAACCCGCTACTTTTGGGGGTCATTTACACACGCTGGGAATTCCTTGATTTTTTTTTACCAAAGGTATTTGAGACACACTGTAACTCCAAAATGCACACTATTAATTTTTAGGATGCAAATTCTACAACTTGGCCTGGGATAGCCAAATGATAAGTGTCTTAAACTTTTATTGATAATTCTTTTTTCACTTTTTGTTTTCAGCATATGATTATGAGTTTTAGAGTGTCAGAATTACAAGTACTACTAGGATATGCCGGAAGGAACAAAAGTGGAAGAAAACATGAACTCCAAGCTAGAGCTTTAAACTTATTAAAAAATGGCTGTGCCACGCCAGTACAGATCAAAATCAAGGACTTGTATAGAAGAAGATTTCCAAGGCGGATGATTACACCGACACAGTATATTCCAACAAATGGTGGGGAACCCCCGCCTCCGAGTGGACCACCACCGCCATATAGTACTTCTATGCAGTTAACCGCTCAACCTACACACCAATTACCTAGTCCGTTAAATCCAATTCCACAACAACCTATACATCCAGATGTGAAATATAAACGTTTACCATTCTACGATCTAATGGCAGAACTACTCAAACCAACAGGACTAAGTAAGTATACAAATCTATTCTCATCTTCGATATTTCTTGTTGTTTGAGTTGTAGTTTTATTAAGCTGTTGTTGACTTGTTGCATATATTTTGTGTGATGGGTACTGGCAGTGATGAGATTGGCAGCATACGCCCAGTATACAAGGCTCAGGATAACAGTTTTTGTCTCGCCTGATGTAATCAGAAAGAGACTATGTTATCACTATTTCTGTCCGGCGTCTTCCGTATGGCGTATGGCGTCTGCCGTGTGCTAAGAAATACCTTTGTGACGCGATATCTGGAGATCCGTAAGGCCTATTGTGATGGGACTTGGTGGAGGGAAGGGGGAGGGGGTGGTGCGTTCTGTTGCTGATTGATTTTTCAAGGTCATCGGGGGTCATACAAGGTCATCGGGGTCAAATATGCTTAACACTTTTGTGACGCGTTGTGACACGATATCTAGAGATCCGTAAGGCCTATCTTGATGGGACTTGATGTCAGGGAAGGGGGTGGGGTGTTCTTTTGCTGATTAGATTTTCAAGGTCATTGGAGGTCATTCAAGGTCATCGGGGTCAAATATGGGGTCAAATAAGATCCGTAAGGCCGATCTTGATGGGATTTGGTGGAGGGAAGGGGGTGGTGTGTTCTTTTTGCTGAATAAATTTTCAAGGTCATCGGAGGTCATTTAAGGTCATCGGGGTCAAATATGGGGTCAAATAGATCAGTAAGGCCTATCTTGATGGGATTTGGTGGAGGGAAGGGGGGGGGGTGGTGTGTTCTTTTTGCTGATTAAATTTTCAAGGTCACCAGAGGTCATCGGGGGAAAATATGGGGTCAAATAGATCAGTAAGGCCTATATTGATGAGATTTGGTGGAGGGAAGGGGAGTGGTGTGTTCTTTTTGCTGAATAAATTTTCAAGGTCATCAGAGGTCATTCAAGGTCATCGGGGGTCAAATAAGATCCGTAAGGCCTATCTTGATTGGATTTGGTGGAGGGAAGGGGGATGGTGTGTTCTTTTTGTTAATTAATTTTTCGGGGTCATCAGGGGTCAAATATGGGGTCAAATAGATCAGTAAGGCCTATCTTGATGGGATTTGGTGGAGGGAAGGGGGGGTGGTGTGTTCTTTTTGTTGATTAATTTTTCGGGGTCATCGGGGGTCAAATATGGGGTCAAATAGATCAGTAAGGCCTATCTTGATGGGATTTGGTGGAGGGAAGGGGGTGGTGTATTCTTTTTCCTGATTAAATTTTCAAGGTCATCAAAGGTCATTCAAGGTCATCTGGGGTCAAATAAGATCCGTAAGGCCTATCTTGATGGGATTTGGTGGGAGGAAGAGGAATGTTGTGTTCTTTTTGTTGATTAATTTTTCGGGGTCATCGGGGGTCAAATAGATCAGTAAGGCCTATCTTGATGGGATTTGGTGGAGGGAAGGGGGTGGTGTGTTCTTTTTCCTGATTAAATTTTCAAGGTCATCAAAGGTCATTCGAGGTCATCTGGGGTCAAATAAGATCCGTAAGGCCTATCTTGATGGGATTTGGTGGACGGAAGAGGGATGGTGTGTTCTTTTTGTTGATTAATTTTTCTGGGTCATCGGGGGTCAAATATGGGGTCAAATAGATCAGTAAGTCCTATCTTGATGGGATTTGGTGGAGGGAATGGGAGTGGTGTGTTCTTTTTGCTGAATAAATTTTCACGGTCATCAGAGGTCATTCAAGGTCATAGGGGGTCAAATAAGATCCGTAAGGCCTATCTTGATTGGATTTGGTGGAGGGAAGGGGGGTGGTGTATTCTTTTTGCTGATTAAATTTTCAAGGTCTTCGGAGGTCATTCAAGGTCATCTGGGGTCAAATAAGATCCGTAAGGCCTATCTTGATGGGATTTGGTGGACGGAAGAGGGATGGTGTGTTCTTTTTGTTGATTAATTTTTCGAGGTCATCAGAGGTCATCTGGGGTCAAATAAGATCCGTAAGGCATATCTTGATGTGATTTGGTGGAGGGAAGGGGTTGGTGTGTTCTTTTTGCTGATTAAATTTTCAAGGTCATCAGAGGTCATCTGGGGGTCAAATAAGATCCGTAAGGCCTATCTTGATGGGATTTGGTGGACGGAAGAGGGATGGTGTGTTCTTTTTGCTGATTAATTTTTTAAGGTCATCTGGGGTCAAATAAGATCTGTAAGGCCTATCTTGATGTGATTTGGTGTAGGGAAGGGGGTTGGTGTGTTCTTTTTGTTGATTAAATTTTTCAAGGTATTACATCCCTTGCATTAACTACAATGCATACCTCTGTGACAGTGCTACATTGTATCATATGTTTCATCATTATTTCTTTCAAGTCATTTTTGATGAACAGGCGAGACGCGCCGTTCGAGAACCGCCTTGTTTTACTTGGGAGCTACTTTTTTCAAAAGTAGCGCCCGGATCATGGGATTTATTGAGAACCAGGAGCTACTTTCAGTCTACCGGGAGCTAACTTTTTATCAAATCGTATTGTCAAATCGAAATTCGATGTCTTAGGTAAGCTTACCGATCACCAACGGGCGCTGGTTTGGACAAAATATCAGGGCTCGGTTGTTTATTTTTCAGCATTACCGGGCGCTATGGCAGGAGGACCGAGGGGTAAAAATCGCCCAGCGCTCGCTTATCTTGAGCCTTGCCAGTATAAGTTCCAGCCTTGGAAATACTGATCAACTTTGAGGGTCATTCATGTGAGTGCAATACAGTTCAACCTACCAGGAACTCTCGAAAGTAATACATAAAATGGATTCAAATGAAGGCCAAGACCTTGAAAGAGTTGATGAGATCTTCATTGTATTTATACACAGTTCCTTCTGATTCCTTGTTAGCATTGTCAGCAAGGACTTTAATTAAGGTCATGCTCTTTTGAAGTTAAGGGAAGTGTCAACCCTATTATTTTGATGATCAACTTTTGCTTCTAAGTTTGAGAATATTTAATAAAAGTACATAAAAGTATACATTTATTGAAAGGAAATTTGATAAGGAATCCGATGGTGATATCAATGTGATACCAAATAAACTAAATTTTCCAAAATAAGGCTTAGTTTTGGAAATATTGCTAAAAACATCGGAAAAGGGTAAAAGTCGTGTTTTTTGCATACATTTCGCTAGAAATGGATGCATATCTCGAGTTTAAAATCCATAATCGAAAAAATAAAAAATTGCCTCCTAGCGCTGAAAGTTCTCTACACAATGGTAGTAAAAGCTTACCTGATAGTTTGATATATTTGTAGTTATGTTGTCTGAAAATTCGTAAAATTCCTTCAAATTTGTGAACTTCTAGAAAACATCGATTTAGTAAAAATATTGACCTTTTTCACCATTTAAAGCTAAATATTCTCGGAATACACGGGCTTGTGACCTAAAAGGCGAGTATACTATTATGAACAATCAAAATCAACTATCAGATTCAATTTATATTGTCACAATGTGCAGAAATTGGAAGAAAACTGAAATTTAAATGATCGTAAGATTGGCCTTTGTTTACATTTTTAGGCATTGTTTTGCGCTCTTTTGTTTTCGCGTCTTCGTCGCGGATACTAAGCGGCGCATCTAGTATTACGCACGGGAAGATTTAGCGCGCGACGCAATGATTGAACAGCTGTCGCAGCATTTGAAAAGCGTGGAACTCCGCTTAATTTGCCGCCAAATAAACATGCGCCTTTTCCTGACTCAAACTTACCAAAACAACAATTTTAAATCACCCAAAAGAACGGGAAATAATCACTTCCGATTAGTAACTTATGATGGTAATGATAGAATACATATAAAAGTATAAAATAATAGAGAAATATGAAATTCAATTTTTGAAACAAGTGCCGGGTTGACACTGCCCTTAACCTCCCAAATAACTAGTGATGGCCAATCCAACCCAAGATCTCTACTGCCGATTTCCGATTAGAAAATCTACAGATTGGGCCGATTCAGATCCCGATTCAGATCTAGCAAATTATAATTTGAAACCAGCGTGAATCCCGCTCACTTACCGATTTACTTTCTAGAAACATTAAATTGCATTATCTCAATCTATTTTTCCATGAAATACATGAAGAAAAAAGCTTGTTTATCCATGATATTGTTTACTGATTCTGTTGTTCCTACCGCCAAATAAAATGCACGCGTCTCCATTTTGCAAGCCTGGAAGTAAAATATCACCATTTTCAAAGATGACGGTGTAAACATTGGATACTTCTTCACGCTTGCAAGCTTACTCGGTAGATGAGGCTTTTACAAGCCATTAAAATATTCTCGATTACAGCAACATGGTTTGGTTCATAAAACATGAGTAAATGAGGCCTAATAAAATAAGTGTTTGTTTCCGGTAGCCCAACCTTCCATACAAAAAGAACCTTGTGCCCATACATTTTTTATCAACATTTGTGGCAAAATAAAATACTATTTCTACCCACCATTCGTACGTTTTCCAGTCTAAACATACGGAATTCTATTTAGAGAATAATAATAATATAATAATAATAAACAGGCTCTTATATAGCGCAGAAATACCAGCAAAGGCCTCTAGGCGCTTTACAATAAAAAACAGATACAAGCAATAACAAGCAATAAAAAACAACTACTCATTAAAAAACCCGACATAATAATGCACATTGATAATTAAAACAAAGCATTAAAAATGAGTGGACCGGCACTCAACAAGATCTATGCAAAAATAAAAACATGCTTAAAGTTTTATAAATGCACAATAATAAGTAAAAGAGATGAATAACATGAATAAAAAGGAGTGATGCAGCAGAACACATATTATACAGATGGATAATTGAAAAGATGAGTTTTTAAAAGTTTCTTGAATGTGGCTAGTGATTCGGCATTCCTAATCTGCTGCGGTAACCCGTTCCACAACTTTGGCGCAGAAAAAGAGAAAGCTCGTTCACCGTAAGTTGCAGTTGATACAGTCCGCGGTGATTCAAGAAGACCTTTCGATGATGACCGGAGCGAGCGATTAGGTGTGTAGGGTTTGAGTAGTTCTTTTAAGTAAGGTGGAGCAAGTCCGTTTAGCGATTTGTAAGTGAGCATGAGGATTTTGAAGACAATTCGGTCTTTCACAGGAAGCCAGTGCAGCTCATTTCAACGTTGATCGCTGATGTTTACGCGATTTTTGCCATATAGTCCGAGAACAAGTCGCACAGCACTATTTTGTACACACTGAAGTTTGGAGATCGCAGAAACTGGAAGACCATAAAGCAGGCTGTTGTTTGCATCAAGTCTGGATGTCACAAAGGCATGTATCAGACGCTCTGCTGTAGGACGGTCGATATACTTGCGAATCCGACCAATTTTGGAGATAGCCAGACACGCCGCGCGACACACTTTATTCACATGTGATGATAGAGTCATGTGCTGATCCATTAGGGCTCCGAGATTACGCACTTCAGAAACTATATCAACTTCCGAATCACCAACATTTATAGTAGAGAAGTGAGCAGGATTCTTAATAAAACGTGAATTTAGACGCAATACCTCAGTCTTTGAGTCATTCAAAAGTAATTTGTTTTCGGCAGTCTATTTAGAGAATAACAATTTTGAATGCACATTGCAAAGTTGATGCTCAAAATCTAATACTGTAAATTGGGATCCAACTTTCCTGGTTCGAACTAAAGATAAGTCTCCAAAAGCAAATGTTTATCGCCTTTCAAAATGTCACTTATCATACAAAATTAACAAAAAGTTGATTACACTTCATAATAATTATGTACATCCCCAGTCTTCAATATTACTGCAAGGTCGCTTATACGCTGTATAGAGCCTTTAAACTATGATAGCAACGCAAGAGGGAGCACAGATAGTCTGTCTAATAATAACACTCGACATCTTTGAACAATTTGTGATATCAAACCGAAATTTACCGCAATAGCATCTATAAACATGGCAAAAATAAGATTCCGGGAATATTATAGGAGGTCTCCATATTGCCCATCAATTGTAGACACCCAGAAGCAGGGCTCAAAATAGACAGAGGCGAAGGGCGATTAGCCCCCAGTTTTCACAAAATAGCCCCCTGAACTAATTCTGACCTACATGTATGGTAAAATGTACTAAAGGGCAATTTTTGGCAGATTTGGCTCAAAATAGCCCTCATAGCCAGAAAAGTATTTTAACCCCTGCCCAGAAGACTCTAGCACATTATCGCGATGTTCAAAACAGATAGTCAAAAAGATTAACAATATCTTCTTTTGTTTACATCAAAAAGGTATTTCCCCACAATTTTTCAATCGATCAAAGGATTTAGCTTGACATTTAATCACATTTCTGGACTGTTAATGGTAAATATTTGGGTAGACTTGATTTATTTAAATTGACTCAATATTTCTAACGTTTCAGATGATGAAATAAAAAATTGCAATATTTCTTACGAAAAACACACAAATTTCTGTGAATCTGCATTTATAGCAGTTTACGGCACGCGATCCTGGAAGTTGTGTGCCATCGCTATTTTGATGCAATTTTGGAAATATTCGGAACTATGCAGAACCCTGATTACACAAATGGCAGATTGATTTGGTGGTGTGCTCCCTTATAATTAGTAGGGCAACACGCTGCATTTAGTAAATACATTGTATAACTAGAGGCGTAATTGCGTGTTAAAATCCCTGGTTAAAATGGCACTTGCAGCAACAATACTAGCGAGTATTACCTCTCCTCTGGACGTGTTTTGGAATGTTTGACAATCACTGCGGCCCTTGAATGGATCTCAAAATCACAATGAGGCCTGGGTGGTAGAAAAGGTTGCACATGCTTGGTGTAGTAGTGCATCAAAGGGCTATCTGCATTTTTGGCATCAAAATGATCTACACAAGATCAGGAACCTAATTTTCTAATGATTTGTAATGCACAATGTTCTATTGTAACAATTATTACATGTATCTTAAATTGAAGCATTTCTTGTCAAAACCAGAAGGTGGCAATGATGCAGATATCCCTTTGTTGCACTAAACCCTCGATGTATGCTCAAGTACCAGGTTTATGGATTCAATTTTGTTGTTGAAGTGTATACCATTATCAAGCATGCAGTTGAGATAGGGGCCTGCTGACATATAATATACCTTACGGTATTGCATTTTAAAACTTTAAAAAAAAATGATATGAACAAAGAACTAAACTAAACATGCATGCGCATGTTGATTTCATGATTAACCAATCAGGACGCGTGAAAACATCTGGTGCACGCTTCTGGATTTACACACACACCCCTACGTGCAATCGCCTCTAAACGTGGACATAGAACTATCCAACCGAGGACGGTGTGTATCTCATTTTAATCGACATAACGAGGACGTTTTATACGCTTTTTTATTATTACAAAATTGTATCTACCAACCCCGGACGGTATTGGTACCTATGACCGAGGACCTTATTTAAACGTGCTTTTAAATGCATTTTTGGGTTAATTGCAGCCCCATGCACCTAGTCTAGAACTGTGGACGGTCCACGGTTGGCGAAAGGTCCACGGTTAGATGGTTAGAATCTGTTGTGTGTCCACAGTTGCTGGTGGAAACGCTTGTACATGCACCCCCACATACGCACACATTGGTGGAATTATGTCCATAATGACACGGCCTAAAGATTGAAAATGGGTGAGGGTGCAATCTGCAGGCATCCCTTAAATTTTAAAATAGGGATCCAAAATTGATTTTGGCAAGTCGGGACCCCACCCACAATGCAGTCTAACGCTACCCCTGATTAGACTTGGAAGTTATATGCAAGCCTCCAAATAAGCGGGCATCCAGGAGATTTTTACCCACTTTTTTATTAAGTTTTGGCTCCTGGTGTTTTCCAAATTTTGCACCAGGAGCCATTTTTTGTCAACATAGTAAAATGTAGCTCCTTGTTAAAAGACCTGCTTATTTGGAGGCTTGGTTGTATGTGTCCACGTATAGCTGGATAATTAGCCTCAAAAGGAAAAAAATAAAAACATTAAAAACAAAGATGATAGATAATCAATGTAAATAAATAATATTCATTTAATATTATACAATCTTGATTAAAATTAATAATAGCCTATTATCATCATGACTTTTATGTCCATATGGTTAGGGAATTATCTGGCAGTTTTGTTTTTGAGTGACATTTAAAAACTGTTTGGCTCAAGCTTCCTCTCTTTTTTCTATTGTTGTTTCTTTGTAGTATTTTGTTGACATTTGTCATGAAAATGTTAGGGCCAGGAGGAATGATGTCTATTATAATAGACGAGTGGGCTTGGCAATTTGCAAATTTGAGTTATTTGCTGGATGCGAGACTGGGCTAAATATAACTATGTCTGTACATCTAAACCAAAGGAGGTTGAATACAGCATTTAATCTAATATTTGATTCAAATATTAATAGTACTGTAGTTTGTCTGGTTATTTGAATCTAGAGATGGAATATTATACCGCATTGATTAAATGTTTCATTAAGACTTTTGAAATGCTGAATTGGACATAATTACATTTTTTTTCTACAACTACTGTACATGTCATTAGGATTATTATGATTTATGAGCATTAAAAATTTACCTCGATCAGTCCTGTACTCATGTATTGACATCTGTTGAATACTGTAAAAGCTGAGATTTTTGCGGTGGTTTTATTTTCGCGCTTTTCGCGCAAAATATTTGTCCGCAAAAATTATAACACACGAAAATATTTTTTTCAATATTCATGCAATGCATCCAAAAATTCACCCGCAAAAAAAAAAAAAATCACGAATTGTCTGATATCAAAAGGCACGAAAATATCTTTACGTGAAAATATTGGCTTTTACAGTACACTTTATTAACCCTAACCCAGGTTTAGGGTTTTAAGTGGGATCACAATTTTGGAAGAGAAACACCAACTAAATCACCAGGGATCGAACCGGGGACCCTCTTGATCTGAAACCCCGGCAAGCCACGGCTCTCAGATAGGCTCGATTGGTTATGTCATCGAAAAACTGTGTGCACATGCGCTTGGAGAAGACTTAGCCGTAGTAATTTGTAGCGCTCAGTGAGGTTAGGGTTAATTAAGAGATACTAAATAAATGTCAACAAATCAAGTCTGCTATAAACCTTGCCCAATTGTCGACTATCTTGATGCTTGAAATGATGTTGAAATTGCGTGAAACAAACATAGCACTATGTACAAACAGACATTGATCAATGCAACATAAGGGACGCACCATTTGATTTTCAGGGGGCATGGAAGTTGGGGTCAGGCGGATTTCTTTTTTTTCGCCGCCGAAGTTGGCGACATTTTTTTACCTTTGAGCAAATTTTTTTTTTTTTTAATTTTCTTTACATTGAGTTGGTTGGTGGGCAATTTGTTTTCTTCCTGGATAGTGGGCAAAGTTTTTTTTTAGAAAACTTCCACCCCCCCCCCCCCCCCCCCCCCCGAGTATCTAGTGGTGCGTCCCTAAAGAGTTTCCAAGCTTCCATAAAAAATGATGACAATGTAAAGAGGCATGAATGAGGTTGGATGTTGATGAGGCTAAATTTCTAGACTCCTAATGAAATTAGTATTTTTGATAAATAAAAACATAAGGGAACTTGTCAATAATTAATTACCAAATTCTAATGAAACTCTAACCCTGACACTTTTGGATGGAAGTTTGTCAAAACTATCAGGGGATGGAAATAGGTGAAATTAAGCGGAAAATACGTACCTGATGGCGGCGGGATTCGAACCTGTGTCCATTAGCATGGGGTCAATGTCTTAGTCCACTCGGCCAGGGGGTTGCCCGGGGAGATAGACTGTGGCGGCACGTACCACCAGCATGGTTTTCAATGTCCTAGTCCACTCGGCCAGAGCTTGCATGGGGAGATAGACCGTCAGCATGGTTTTCAAATTAATAGGATTTCATGGGCTTCAGTTCAGGGCTGTAATGGTTATACTGTAGTGTATTTTGATAAAATGAAAATCAAGAACTGTCAAAACTTACAGGACAGTCAATAATAATTGCCAGCAATCATTGTCATTTTGAAATCATGATCAAGTTCAGATTGTTAATGTAGAACTGCAGTACTGTGTCTGCTTTAACTACTAATGTTCCACGAAGGATGATTAGACGTATGTATGTAAAGGAAACGATGTGCATCCTTAATTCATGTTCATGTGCATATTATACATCAGGGATATAAATGTACGGTAGATCACTATCGTTTTGTGGCAGTGTGAAATTTCAGAGTCTAAAAATAGAGCTAGGAGGGTGGGCCAATTGAAGGGGATTTCATCAGGAGTAAAATGGCCATGTTTTACAGATTTAAAAAAAAGTTTTATTGAAGAAGCACAAAAATGTAGTTGGAAAACTCTAATATTTAGGGTTGTTTGTAGGAATAGAATAGGGATAGGGAATTTGCGCTTTTTAAAAGCACTAAATGTGCCGTCGGATTTTGGAAAAAGTACTTGATGAAGGCAAATGTGATTGTTTTTGCACACAAATATGCCATGTGTTAATAATAAACCCAAATGCGTGGTCATATTGCGTTTTTTCAATGTCTACACATTTCTTATTAATTGTCAAAACTAAATTCAAACTAAACAAGGTCAGTGTTCGAAATAGAGGGGTTTTACATGCACAAATGCATGTAACTTTGGCTCTGTGCATGTAAACATTTGACTTTGTGCATGTAAAATTGTGATATTCAGCCATTTTTAAGGGGAAAAATCCATTTTTCTAGAAAATATTGCTGTTGTGCAGGTAACTTTTATTTTCTAATTCGGACACTGAACAAGGTCTAGAATAAACACTTCCATATACTTATACAATTTTGTTGATTTTTGGTAAATGGACATTCATACAAAATTAGGCAATGTTTTGAAAAAGTGTTGTGGGATGAAAAAAGATTGACCACCTAATGACATAAAAATGGGGTCTGCTGGCACTTGGCTTCAAACTTAGGCCATTGTGGTGATTATAGCCCATGCAAATGTGCATCATACAACAAGTTTGTTTGTACACCCAGGGGATATTACAATCTAAGTACTGATACGTGTACTGATACGTGTGCGCCGTGTCGGATAGCCTGGTAAATGAAGCGAAGTGATTGTGACGATTTCATAATGGCAGCAAATATCAGTGGTTCTGAAATAAAATTGTGGTCCCGTGCATCGGAATAGCAATACCCGAGCATGTTAAAAGGTTACAGACTCTTTCGTAAAGAGTAGGGGATCATCCCGGTCTGTAGCTGTTCACACATCTAACGGACCCCAATGGAAATAAGCTTCAACGAGACTTTCTTGGGTTATCCAGGGTCGTAAGGCCCAAATAAATTAATACAAACAAAAAAACCTTGTCAGAAACTACAGTCTTCCATGATTGCGCAATGAGATGCCTAGTACTAAATACACTGAGCCAAAAAAGAAACTTATAAAATTTTAACAGATCACCATAGGGTCAGTGCACATTTCTCATGTGTCATTGAAGCAAACAATTGGTTATTGACTGCCATTTGAAGCAATACATTGCAGTAATATTGTATCCAAATTTGGTACATTTTCATGCACAGAATTTTATTTGGTGATCTGTTACAATTTTATAAGTTTCTTTTTTTTATAAATTTTCTTTTTTGGCTCAGTGTAGATGGAGACATTGAGCAACCAGCACAACATTTGACAAAGTGCTAAAGAACAAAACAATCCCGTTTATTTGACAACATTCCAATGCATTTACGTGTTGTCACTTGTCAAATTATTATCTACCTTATCAAATAATATTTGTTTCTGTTTACACTGTCAGCATAAAGGTCAAAGGTCTTATGATAGTGCTTTAAATAAATTTAAAATTTATCGAATAATGGAAAAGTTATGTTACAGGTTACTGATATGATTAGAGAAGAGAATGAGGCCTACATACATGTAGGTATGTGTGTTACAAGGTTTAACTTTGTGGTAACAATAGTGTGGGTTGCTTCAAAGTTTCCTAATTCCCAAAATTCTAAAATATTGGGGTCCCGACTCTTGGTGCATCCAATCTCACATCTCAGGAACCCGAAATGCAGTTATGTCAGCGAGTTCTGTGTCTTTATGGACCCCAACATCTTCCAAATTCCAACATGTATGGGTATGATTGATTGGATGTGCTTTTTAAAGAGCTCAGGCATTTTTCATTTGAAACTGTCCATGCAAAAAAATTTTTTTTATCAGAATTCAGAAGAACATTGTATGAATTTTCGTAGTAGGACACTTTACGGGTTTCGACAACTTATATACGGGTTTGACAACTTATTTGTTGTCTTCCTCAGTTGATTGCGTTTGATCCAAAGCTAGTGTTTGTAGTCTGTTTATTGATGACATCATCGGAATACTGAGTCGTAAAGGTAACTGAGTTGGTATGCCCCCTTGTCACCATTCATAAGGTGCTTTTGTTGGTCTGTGGCACCTCTCCTCCGAATCCAAATGGAACGACGAGGGGTGTACCTACTCATTCACTTTTACAACTCTTTTAAATGAGTGACTCAAGTCTTTAGAAAGGTTTTAAAACCAAGGCAGGTCGTCCGTCAATTCATTGCTATCAGCGACACGAGTCAAGTCCACTCCAAGTCATAGTCAAGTCATTGACACAAGTCGATCATCACAACATTGCATGTCAGTAGTACAGGGTGTATCAGAAAGAACTGTACCGTGTTTCTAAAATACATAACAAATACAAAATGATTATTGATTTAAATGTAAACACCTGCTGTATAAAGGTGAACATCAGGGTGTATGTTAACCGGTATCGCATCGCAGTTTGCGCCACAATCAAGCACAACTGCGATGCACATTTGTACATGCATAGCAAACTTGCTACACAACATTTTGGACTCGGGACACTATTATTTCCTTCCGAAGTTCCGATTGATTTTAACTTACTATTATTAGTGATGTAAATGGTCCATTTCACGCCATTTAATCACATAGTATTCCGTATTTGGATACGTTTAAATTGATAAACTCACTACATTCGTCGAGTTAATACTCGCCACATGACACGTTCTAGACTGATTGTTTACAAATTACATCATACATTAACACTTAGTAACCACACGAGAATTCCCATTACATGTACAGCTCAGATGAACATGTACGCAATTAATTATGCCGTAAACTTCGACCCGGGCCTGACCATTTTCCAATATAGGGGTGAGAGAGGGGCGAGTAATCGTATAGTTAATAATGAATGGTTTTAATTATTGTTTGCTTCTGAACGGGTCAGCGGACAGCTAATTAGTGAAATTATCTGCAATATATATTGTAAATATTTGATTTCATCAGTCTTCTTCCTATTCTAGAAAACAAATTACTCGGAAATCAAAAATGTTTACAATTGTACCAAAGCTCACCCCCTGTTTTTAAATCGACTTAATAATAATTATATTAAAAGTTTCTGGCCGTACCGCGGCACACTTGACTTGGGGATTTGACAGTTCTCTCAGGGATCTGATCTGGGCACGAAAATTGAAACTCATTTAATCAATCCTGCACCTAACCTTTACATAGACGTATGTAAAATGGTTGTACTAATTGAAAATAGATTTAACGGATCAACAGCAAATTGGAATTTAAAAAAATTAAACAAAACTGCTATGCACAATTTGTAAATTGCTATACAAAAATTTAATTGCATAGCAGTTTTGCTACGCACAATAAAAACCTTAAAATACACCCTGGTGAACATGTTTCCTATATTATATGTTAATTTCATTGAGATATCTCTTTTTGTTCTCGTGTGGCAAGACATAATCGAAAATCGATGAAAAACGTGTTTTCAATTTCAATCAATCCTCTCTACCAATACCCCAACATTTCAAACAATGTAGCCCACACCACATAAGCAATATTCAAAAACTCCCGCCAAAGAAAGGAAAGTTAAAACCACTCAAGCAGAACAAATCCTGGTTTATTTGCAGATTAAAAATCAAATTTATCCACAAAAGTATGCAAATAATAAATAGTTATACAAATGATGTAAAAAGTTAAGATATGGCGACCAAAAATAAACCCTGTCCAATGGACGGATGGATATCTCAGGTAGGGTTAGTAATTTCACAGATTTTTTAAATTGACCATTTCGACCAAAATTGAAATATACCATCTTTACCAGAAAGTCTGTATTTTCCATCAAAAGTGTCCGATTTTCAAAATTTAAAATTCTTATGAAAGCTGGGCGTTTGCGCAAGATATATGTTAAAACACTTTGAACAATTTCAATCGAATCCATACTGTAATAAATCATATTACCTCGGTACAGTTCTTTCTGATACACCCTGTATCTTATTGGTTTATACACCTTCTTGATGTTGTCCCTGGCTTTAATTACATGTGAAATCACTTGAGAAATTTGTTCTACGCTATTTCTCTTTTACAAGTATAATTTCCTCAATGGCCTTATTGTTGGCGTTGACAAATTTAGGAAAGATACCCTTTAGCTATGCTGATGATAGCCTGATAGCATCTTGCTCTCTACTGCTGATAGCAGGGCTGTTGAGTGCTACTGACCTGTTCCCTAAGGGGTATGGACAGGCACTGTACAGGAAAATGTGCATATAAAGTGGGGAAAAGGCAGTTGTACCTTAAAAGTGGCCACTTGAATGTATGGTTCATTTACTTATCAGCTTTCTTTGGTAAAGGTAAAATTGTGAGCAAAAAGGGCTGAGATATTGGGAAGTGAGAATAGCTGCACCCTGAGAGAACCAGTGGTTTTATTTAAGATTTGGTTAATGTAAATTGCTTAGAATTTAAAAACACAGGATTGTAATTTTTAATCTATTGATAGAAAAAAAACCAGCTATCGAGTATTGCATAATAAAATACAATGCTGATGGTCAGTCAGATAATCATAACCCATCAGGGGGGGGGGGGGTGTTATAGCAATAAAAAAAATGGTGTATCAAACCTGGGCCGTCCAGGTGATTGTGCATCGAGCTACGGAGTCGCGCCCAAAAACAACTAAGTTATAGGGAGCCTATTTGTATGTGCCACTGCGCGTAATAAGATTTGGGAATGGGGCCTCTTCTGACTCAGAATGAACTTGTTTTTTGTAATCATAATGTTATAATTGTAATATAATGGTTGTATATGAATCTAGAATAAAATGCTAAATGTGTAACTTACCAAAATGCACATAATTCACTAACCAAACAAATGATTGATTTGTATAAGTGTATAAAATATTATTAGCACTTTCTACTTAAAATTGACCAACTTAAAGTCACTTTGATTTTTGTCCTGTTTAGATGTAAAGAACATGAACATAAGCTAACCAGGTGCATTGGATAGCCATGATAATCAAAAATTCATGAGACTCTCACACACTCACTACTGGAGGAGAAATACTGTAAAAGCTGAAATTTTCGCGTTGGTTTTATTTTCGCGCAAAAATATGTTTCCGCAAATATTGTAACACGCAAAAATAATGTTTTCAACATTCATGCAGTGCATCCAGAAGGTCGCCCGTGAAAAAAGAGAGCGAAATATCTATAGTATGATATCAAAATGCGCGAAAATATATTTACATGAAAATATTGGCTTTTACAGTACTGCAAACTATGAAGAACCGGTTTAATTGCTACACAGATATTTCACACCCTATACATGCAGGTTTTATCAAATACTATTTCCCTGTAGTTGTGCTACCATTGTAACAGAGTGTTTGGCTGCCCACTCAGAAAATTGCAAATTTATTAGCTAAAACTTCCTGCAGCAGTAGGCTATTTGCGGAGGGAGGCTGTGTATCTACATGTAGGATGCAGGAAAAAATGCACCTGGAATAAGGATTTATCACAGAAGCCCAATACAAATTGATGGGAGGACACTCCACACTTTTAGGGAAGGTGTCCACTGTCCTATCCTGGGTTGCAACATTATTTATCAGGCTGGGTTTTAAAGGGAATTAAGGCATTTTAAGAATTTTAAGAATTTTAATTCCTAAGTTTTCTTCATATGAAGTCCTAGTATTAAGCTTTGTCTTTCGATGTTGACAATTAACAAATTTTAAGACAAATGTGATCTTATTAAGTATTTTGAATCAGGTAATAAGGAGTTTTAAACAACAAAGAAGAGGTTGAAATGGTGGGTCTTAACACTTTCCATGCGGCAGGCGTCTGCAGACGACATTCCAAAATGTCTCAAACTGTTTAAAAAATGTCAAAATTGTTAAATTTCATAACCATATTTGGAAACACCATGTGAAATGCATTAAAATAAGTACAAACATGCCTCGTATTGGTTCAGTAATTCTTCAGATAGACTTTAAAAGTTGGGAAAGGTTTCTGAAAAACCTGTTTTTTATATGGTAAAACCAATAGCTGCATGGAAAGTGTTAAGGGCAGCTTATAGTTTGTGCACCTTCTATTTTATACCACTTTATTTTACCAATCTCAGCCCCCTGGGGAAAAGGGTGCCTGATACAACACAAGCATTTGTACAGCAGCCTCACTATACTCCATTCCGACTGAAATGAGGTATGACATTAGAGCACATTCTATAGTTGGAAGTGTTGTAGCTAGGCCAGATTGGGTGCCGGCTAATTTAATGCAGGCGAGTGGAGTAAGTGTCGCAAACGAATTGCAGCGGATCACCATCAGCGTGGGGACCAGAGACCCAGGATTTTTACGGGTTTATGAATGCAGAGATTGTAGATTTAAAAGAATAACATTGGGTGAATAACTCAAATGTCATGGTGTGATATTAAGTTATCAAAAACAATTTTATGATTTTATGATGCACCTTGATAATGATATAAAATATAAAAAGTTACACACATTCAATAAAGCAGATGGCAAAAATGTTTTTTCAAAGCGTGATATTTCAAAACACAACCATTTAATGTTTTTACAATCCTTACAGGCTATTCAGTTATTAAAATACTCCTATTCTCATGGGTTTTTCTTTTCACTTTCTCACAGTGCCCCCAGGCGGTCCGAAATTTCGTGAAGTCCACAGAACAGTTCTATTTCACTTAAGTCCTGCCCAGATCAACATGATATTAGAGTCAAGAGATCCAAGGCCTGGAAACAGGATGGAGTATGCTGTACAAGTGCAATTAAGGTAAGTCAGCATTTCGGACCACTCTCAATATTAGGTTCAGGACAGGCCTGGAAAAAAATGTTGATTTCCCGGCAAGCTAACCCAAATTTCCCTCTAAATGCCCAAATTTCCCAGCAAGGAGCTTCCCAATTTGCTAATTTGTCCAGGCCTGATTAGGTTTACCATACCATTGATGCCTTGTTTGGTTAAATGTGATGCCTCACGTCCAGGGTCCGCTATTTGGTTAAATGTGAGGCCTCGCGTCCAGGGTCCACAATTTGGTTAAATGTGATGCCTCACGTCGAGGGTCCACAATTTGGTTAAATGTGATGCCTCACATCCAGGGTCCACAATTTGGTTAAATGTGATGCCTCACATCCAGGGTCCACAATTTGGTTAAATGTGATGCCTCACATCCAGGGTCCACAATTTGGTTAAATGTGATGCCTCACGTCCAGGGTCTACAATTTGGTTAAATGTGATGCCTCACATCCAGGGTCCACAATTTGGTTAAATGTGATGCCTCACGTCCAGGGTCCACAATTTGGTTAAATGTGATGCCTCACATCCAGGGTCCACAATTTGGTAAAATGTGATGCCTCACGTCCAGGGTCCACAATTTGGTTAAATGTGATGCCTCACATCCAGGGTCCACAATTTGGTTAAATGTGATGCCTCACGTCCAGGGTCCACAATTTGGTTAAATGTGATGCCTCACATCCAGGGTCCACAATTTGGTTAAATGTGATGCCTCACGTCCAGGGTCCACAATTTGGTTAAATGTGATGCCTCACATCCAGGGTCCACAATTTGGTTAAATGTGATGCCTCACATCCAGGGTCCACAATTTGGTTAAATGTGATGCCTCACATCCAGGGTCCACAATTTGGTTAAATGTGATGCCTCACATCCAGGGTCCACAATTTGGTTAAATGTGATGCCTCACATCCAGGGTCCACAATTTGGTTAAATGTGATGCCTCACGTCCAGGGTCCACAATTTGGTTAAATGTGATGCCTCACATCCAGGGTCCACAATTTGGTTAAATGTGATGCCTCACGTCCAGGGTCCACAATTTGGTTAAATGTGATGCCTCACATCCAGGGTCCACAATTTGGTAAAATGTGATGCCTCACGTCCAGGGTCCACAATTTGGTTAAATGTGATGCCTCACATCCAGGGTCCACAATTTGGTTAAATGTGATGCCTCACGTCCAGGGTCCACAATTTGGTTAAATGTGATGCCTCACATCCAGGGTCCACAATTTGGTTAAATGTGATGCCTCACGTCGAGGGTCCACAATTTGGTTAAATGTGATGCCTCACATCCAGGGTCCACAATTTGGTTAAATGTGATGCCTCACATCCAGGGTCCACAATTTGGTTAAATGTGATGCCTCACATCCAGGGTCCACAATTTGGTTAAATGTGATGCCTCACATCCAGGGTCCACAATTTGGTTAAATGTGATGCCTCACGTCCAGGGTCCACAATTTGGTTAAATGTGATGCCTCACATCCAGGGTCCACAATTTGGTTAAATGTGATGCCTCACGTCGAGGGTCCACAATTTGGTTAAATGTGATGCCTCACGTCCAGGGTCCACAATTTGGTTAAATGTGATGCCTCACGTCCAGGGTCCACAATTTGGTTAAATGTGATGCCTCACATCCAGGGTCCACAATTTGGTTAAATGTGATGCCTCACGTCCAGGGTCCACAATTTGGTTGAATGTGATGCCCCACGTCCAGGGTCCACAGTTTGGTTAAATGTGATGCTTCACGTCCAGGGTCCACAATTTGGTTAAATGTGATGCCTCACGTCGAGGGTCCACAATTTGGTTGAATGTGATGCCTCACATCCAGGGTCCACAATTTGGTTGAATGTGATGCTTCACGTCCAGGGTCCGCACTTTGGTTAAATGTGATGCCTCACGTCCCGGGTCCACAATTTGGTTGAATGTGATGCCTCATGTCCCGGGTCCACAATTTGGTTGAGGTTGAATGTGATGCCTCACATCCAGGGTCCGCAATAAGTTTAGTAGCAAAATCCTCCTGAATCATCATTTTTTGCTACTCAATTTTGGAAATGTGTAGCAATTTTATGCCATATGTTTAAATACAAAATTTGGAAAATATTTCAAAATGCAAGCTCATCAAGTATAGTTTTTGCTACATGTATACAACATAAAATCCTTGGCGGACCCTGCTCACTTGACAAGGAACATCATGCCTAATTATCTGTGATGCAAAATATCTGGTAAAAAGTACAATTTCAAGTTTCAAAAATGAAAAACATTTTACATCACATCAATCCTTTTTTCGCACAAAAAGGGCAAGATATATATCATTTCATATGATGCTTGAATGCTCGAACTTCCACATCTTGTTTCTTGGAAAAGATAAATATAGACCATCTGCTCCTTCGCCTCCTTGATTTGCACTGTCTAGTCTTACGTTGACAATGTTGTTGCCCCAAGTTATACAAGAAAATCATTTATATTGATTTTTAAACCCAGTGATATGGGGAGAATTTGACAGATATACTGGGGGTGTATTCATCCGTTATTCGCCTCAAACACTTAAAGAATAAAATATACATGTAGTTCTTAGCTGTTTTGCTATAGATAACGATGGTCTTATAATGTATAGGCTGTACCATATTTGGAGTAGTGAATGGCCGCTCCCTCTCTGTGATTGTTACTCCTTTGCTGAAAATCGTCATATGTGGCGCAGTATCTACGAGGTCGTGAGCCGTCAGTCATGAAAGGAACCAACCAATTCGGGAAGGATTTGGTCAGACAATGGGAGTGCTGGGGAATAATTTATGTTTTCTTGAAGAATAGGCACCCCTGCAGATTGATATATTCATAGCTGGAGGAATTAGAAGCAAATTTACTAGAAATAGTAACACATGAAATGTTACGTCCAAAATGTCAGTATACAATACAAATACCAATTTTCCATGAGGCTCCCCAAATTACCAATTAGTTCAGACCTAAGACTACCTAAAACTGTCAAAATGCAAATTTAAAAACAAGCAAATAAAATGGTATAAAGCGACAAAAAGTGTGAGAAATTAATCACACTAAAACTACCACTTTGACAGAGTATTAAAGATGAACATCAATTTTGTGCAGATCTGAGATAACAATACTCAAAATAAGACAAGATTTCTGAGGTTTCAAATCAAACTCCAGCCTTTTTGCTCTGGAGCCATATTGAGGACAATTGACAGCCAGTAGCTTTAGTGGTCATTTGGCTTTTGAGTACTGGTTAATCACGTAACATGGCTTGTCTTTCCTGTTTTCAGGTTTTGTTTAGCAGAGACGAGTTGTGAGCAAGACGATAAGTTCCCTGCCAGTATTTGTGTCAAAGTTAACAGCAAACTATGTCCACTTCCGGTAAGTTTAATAAAGCTGTAATAGAAGTTGGTTTTCGTCCTGGGAATGTAGATTTTTGTTGACTTTAAACCATTTGATCATGCCACAAGATGCAGCACATTGGGACCCTGGGGGAAGGTTAGGCCATAAAAATAAAATTGATATGTTGTCCTTGACCGCCGTCTCGTCAGATTTAGGGTAGCTCCGATTTCTTTTTCTTTTTCTTTTTCAGAATGTTTTTTTTTCCTTCATATTTTCTTCTTTTTTTCAGATTTTGTTTTTCTTCAGATTTTTTCAGATTTTTAACAGTTTAAATAGCATTGAATATTAAACTAAGTGTTTATATCATATATGTGCGACTCTTTGTGTGATTTCAACTTCTTGTTGGCTGAACTTTGAGCTTCCGCTGGTATAAGAAAAGAAGAAAAAAAGCTGCCCCTCTCTGAGAGCTGTGTAGGACAACATAACTCTTTCTTTTTGGGGGCCTTTGGGTCAATAATAATATAAGTTAAAGTAAGGTGAATGTGTGTGTCTTAATCCCAAGAATAGCTTGTTTAGGGTCCATTCTGAATTAATCAGATTTAGAAAAGGCACAAATGTACTAATAATTTAGCACCATATCCCAGTCTGACCTTTTAGTAGCACTTGTGCTCTGGTGACTTTGTGGTATTGATTCTTCTTAGAAATATTTGGAAATTTGGTTGATGATGTTGTTCCTGTTCAGTTTTTTACATTTCACCACAAATTGCTCAATTGTAAAAAGCTGAGCAAATGTAATTAATCTACTTGCCACTCTCAGCTTACCAATTTAGGAGCTTCATGCTCAGCATTGCATCAAATAAATCAAATCTATGACAACCTATTCCCAGGGATTTTGACGCAGAGCGTTAGACTAATGAATACAAGTCTCTTGACACTCTAGCCTAGCTTTAATAACTAACAAGGCTCAACGTTACATGCAATGATGCTGCGCATATCATAAACCAGTCTGAACGCATAATTCAATAGATACAGTAAGTACAGTAACAAAGTGTTGTTAATGTGAGATAACCACGCTGCCATGGAAACCAGCAAACCGCAACACTGATCAAACCGCACCACGCGGATAATGTGCTAACGCAATCGCAGCCGCAATGTGTGTTGTTTTGGAAGATCGCTAAAGTTGTTTATCGACTTTTGAAACTAAAAGAAACTTAATTGTTATTTTAATTTGGTCATTTTAGTGTTGGTTTTTGTAAATAGTTTGAATGAAATTGTTAAAAATTAAGTACAATTAAATTATGCTCGTATTTGCTTTGTCTATTTATGAAATGGCTTTAAAATCCTTGGTCCTTGTTGAAAGGAATTAAATCATGTTTCTGCGTAAATGTGCATCTTCTGCGCCTCTGCATGTTTATTTCATTCGGGCGATGCCCTCGTAAAATAAACCATGCAGATGACGGGAAATCTGGTTTATCCTTGGTGTAAGACTGCACGAAATTAACCTAGCACAAAATCCTCTATTGAGGGATTAAAGGATTATACAGCTTTAATCCGTAATAGGTCTGGGCACTAGTCTAACTTATAAATATCTTACACCAAGGATACACCGGAAATCTGTTGTAGATTGGTGATACACATACGCTGAAACATGATTTAATCCCTAAATATTCACATATTTTGTTAAATGAATCGGAATTTTCATGATCAGTTACTGAACATTATCCTGATTCTATCACGCTTATTTATGTACAAATTGTTATCTTTCCATCTTTCCAATCTGTGTTGTCTGCTTCATTAAAGGGGCATTGAGAGATTGCTGAGAAAAAGAAAGGAATTGTTTCAATAGATAGGGTACATAGGAACCCTGAAGTATAATGATTTATGGGAAACGGTTGAATAATGGCGCTAGATTGAAATTTGGTTTTTATGTGGTGAGTGATGCTGATAATTTTGATGTGACCTACAATGAAATTACCAAATCGTGAAATTGTACATGATAGATGGCGAATTAAGATAAACGGTTTCAGATGGTAGTTAGTACATGCTTAACGCATGGATTCACGCGGTAGTGATTTTACGCAAATCAATTCGCGGATTCGCGCCGAAATTCTACCCCTGCTCCCATACATATCTCTCGCTCAGTGCCCCTTTAATTCTAGAGGGTAAATATGGACTCTGAACTATACAAGCCTCAGTTTATCTGCTGGTCTTACTACGTACAGTGAATTTGTAAGTGAATTAATGGGTTGAATATAAGGCCAATGAAAGTTGATTCTTAGTTTCCCATCAGGGTTGTAGCTATGCCGGACGGGGCCGTCCGGAAGTCGTGCCCAGCGTCCGGCACTCTTAATAAATAGGGTAAAAATTCCGGTAAAAAATCTGGCACTAAATTTTTTAATTTTTTTTTACAATTTGTGGAAAAAATCATTAAACTGCCTCATAAAACAAGAAGTAATGTGGCAGGAACCCTCAAAGTGCATTTAAATGTTATAACCCCTTAAAAAACATTAAGAAGGCCTACTAGACCCCATGCCATGATCCACTGCACTTCGTTCGCTACACTTACTCCGTTCGCCGTCAGTAAAATTGTCCGGCACTCAATCTGGTCTAGCTACAACCCTGTTTCCCATCACATTTTTTCTGGTTAGGGACGAGATGACTATTTAATCATTATTCATTATTCGACACAATTTCATTATTGCACCAGATGCTTGATGTTAGTGGGTGTAAAACTTGAATTAATGAATAAACCACTTTTTAAGACACATTTGATCAATTTATCCAAATAGTTGTGAGTTGTTTTGTGTAAAAATAGCAAAAAGTGTTCAATATTCCAAGCACTTGAGAAACATCAGGAAGATGATGATGTAAGGCTAATTTTTTAGCTTACTACAAGTAAGCTAAAGCGACTCGATGCGAAAGGTCACGGTAAAGGTCAAGGGGAAAGTGCGACTGTGAAATATGGTTTTATCTTGGTCACCCAAGTGGTATTTGTCGGGAAATGTACTTGAGATAGTGAAACAATATGATCGCATAAATGTGTTATAAAATGGGCTTGATTGCCATTCGACAAAACAGGCAATTTTGCGTTATTTTCTTTGTTGTCAAAATTGTATTGAAAATGCATGTAAAACGCTATAATAGAAAAGTTGATTAACACATGACACGCATGTATCATGATGTGCAAGCGTGATTGTCTTATTGTGATTGGTTAAACTGCTAGAGACCATTATTATTCATGATACAAAATAAAAATACAGCCGTCAAAGTGAAAAATGGGGAGGTTGTTTTTCGTTAATTGATGTTAATCGCTTCTGTATATATTCTTCAAACTATATCTCCGATTTCAGCGGCCAAAATTAATGGAAAATGATGTTTTCAAAGGCTTTTCATCATGAGGTGCTGTTAGAAACCCGCGAAAAGGAGTAAAACTTGCGACTATTGCCTTGCCAAAATGCTGAATTTGCGCGCTTTATAGCGCCGTAATATTTTGTATTACCCCCACCAGTTTGGTATCGTCGGCCATTCATAAAACTTGTGGACGAATAACGAGGATTTAGATTGTACTATTAAACGCCAGGTTATGTTTTAAAGTAACAAAATAATATGTATACTTTAACCCTCGGACTCGGTTAAACAAAATCAACTTTATTAATGAGAAAGTACAAAAATCATACTTTTATTGAGGCAAACTGTGTCCTAAAGTGGTGGTTTATCATTCAAATACATCGTATTTTCCATCATTAGATTTTCGACACTACGCACTGACCTACCTACTATATAAATTTGGTATCGTCACCTTGCCATATATGGTAACATTTAATTAACTATGCATCGTATGTCATGAATATTGATCATTTCTGATTCAACGAATCCGATTGGTTCGCGATGAACCAAGCTACCGGGACAGGTATTTAGAACTGTATTTAGCGTCAGTAGCAGAGTCGGAAGATTGGACCAATCACGCGACAGCTCTTCTGTTTGGTATATAAATAAATTGACACATCAGATTTCATGCCCGGATAGATGGCCTAATGGTTAGGGCATCCGACTAGTAATTTTTTTGGAAGCGTCTGCGAGAGTTCGCGCCCAGATCGGAGCGTTCACTTTTCTTGTTTTTTCCTATAAAATTTTTCATAAATTACATTATTCATTTAGTTTAACATTAATGGCGGTAAAAGTGTACAAATATTTTTTTTTCTCTGCGAATTATTATTTAATATAAATAATAATTGAATTTATATTTTTAATTTTTTTATTTGATTTCTTTTTTTCAATTTTATTTACTATGTTAATTTTATTAATTTATTTTATTTTTTATTTTATTTTATTTTATTTTTTAATTTTAATTTTAAATTTAAATTTTTAATTTTAATTTTTAATTTTTAATTTTTAATTTTTAATTTTTAATTTTTAATTTTTAATTTTTAATTTTTAATTTTTAATTTTTAATTTTTAATTTTTAATTTTTAATTTTTAATTTTTAATTTTTAATTTTTAATTTTTAATTTTTAATTTTTAATTTTTATTTTAATTTAATTTTTAATTTTTAATTTAATTTTAATTTTAATTTTAATTTTTATGTTCATTTTAATTTTAATTTTAATTTTTATGTTCATTTTCATTTTTATTTTAGTTTATTTTATAATTTTTTTTTAAATTTATTTATTTATTTATTTATTTATTTATTTATTTTTTTTAATGCATTTATTTTTTTTAATTTTTTTTTTATTTTTTATTTTTTATTTTTTTAAATTTTTTTAAATGTTATGTTTGTTTGTTTTTTTGTTTTTTTTAAATTTAAATTTAAATTTTTTTATTTTTTATTTTTTTTATTTATTTATTTTTTTATATTTGAAGAGCTTTGTTGCAAAAGGGCTATGGTGCATTTTTTACAAAAATTAGTTTGATATAGAAATGTATAGGGAAAAATCATGTTTCAAGGAAACAAAGTCATTTTTTTTCCAAAAAGACCTACATCTCATTGTAAACAGCCATTGAAATTGTTGTTTTGTTGCAAAAGGGCCTGTATCCAGAATTAAATTGGGATACAGGCCCTTTTGCACAGTTAGGCCGGGAGCCCAGAACATTTAATCAGCTGAGAAGGTACAAAAGGTTTGATGGTATGAGTAGGTCAGTACGGGGCCAAAAGTCAATAATTTGTGTTGCTGCCGGGTTGCATCCTGTACAGGGGCCCTGGGTGTCACGATATAGGGGGCCGGAAAATGTGTTTAATCAGCCGAAGAGGTACATGGACAAAACTGGTTGGATATGATTCATTAGAGGGTACTTGTAACAACGGTAGCAATGACAGCAACTTTTGCCTGTACGGGGCCCCAGACAGTAGCTTTAAAGGGCCCCCAAATATGGTTTTAATCAGCCGAAGAGGTACATGGATGAAACTTTTGGCATTGGAACTATTACACATTGGGGTATACAAAAATACCAATGACAGCAACTTTTGCCTGTACGGGGCCCCAGACAGTAGCCCCAAAGGGCCCAACTGATTTATTCAGCCGAAGAGGTACATGGATGAATCTTTTTGATTTGAAACTAGTGCATGATAGGATATACAAAAATACCAATGACAGCAACTTTTGCCTGTACGGGGCCCCATACAGTAGCCCCAAAGGGCCCAACTGATTTATTCAGCCGAAGAGGTACATGGATGAATCTTTTTGATTTGGAACTAGTGCATGATATGATATACAAAAATACCAATGACAGCAACTTTTGCCTGTACGGGGCCCCAGACAGTAGCCCCAAAGGGCCCACAAATATGGTTTTAATCAGCCGAAGAGGTATATGGATGAAACTTTTTGCATTGGCACTATTACACATTGGGGTATACAAAAATACCAATGACAGCAACTTTTGCCTGTACGGGGCCCCAGACAGTAGCCCCAAAGGGCCCAACTGATTTATTCAGCCGAAGAGGTACATGGACAAATCTCTTTGATTTGGAACTATCGCATGATAGGATATACAAAAATACCAACGACAGCAACTTTTGCCTGTACGTGGCCCCAGACAGTAGCCCCACAGTGCCCCAGATATGGTTTAAATCAACCAAAGAGGTAGGGGAGAACGGGGTAAGATGAGCCATTTTTCACATTTTGCCCTATTGTGCAGATATTAAAAGACAGACCTTCACACTTAGTGTTGCAAGTAAAACTTTAGAGTGTTGATTTACTTAGTATAACATAATAATTGAACCAATTGCTATTGTTTATTCATGGGAGATGCTTGAACATTTTTGGTAAAGTGGCTCAACTTGCCCCGGACCATGGGTAAGTTGAGCCACCAGTGTGGGTAAGTTGAGCCACCACAATAATCAATGGGACATTTAAAATCAGAAAATAAGTTTCAGAAATTTTGGTTTATTCATGGTAAAAGTGAAATATACTCATAATTGTTAATACTTTGATCCAAACTGGAATTTTAAAACACTTCCAACAATTTTCGTACTAAATGTTGACAAATTTTATTTTATCATGGCTATTTCCTATGCTCAACTTACCCCGTGAAAAATGGCTCATCTTACCCCGCGACGGTCAACTTATGAAAAAATACCCCCCCTTCCCTACTGAAGCTTAATGACATTTTCAACATGTTACTAAATTTAAGTGCACATGTCACCCTTTTAGCACACAAAATTGCACTAATACAATCTATGCACTTCTAAGAAAAAAACCACGTAAACCATTTTTTTCAAAAATTTACTCAGATGTGTCCAAAATCAACTTTCTAGCTCAATTCTCTTACCATGTGTGCACACGATGCACGGTTGTCACCAGAGAGGTTTGAGTGATGTCATCTAACAATAGAGGGCAGTGTAAAATTAGGAATGTCAATAGTTTCCCTAATACAGGGGGTGGCTCAACTTACCCAGTGGCTCAACTTACCCCGTTCTCCCCTATACATGGATGGATCTTTTTGATTTGGAACTATCGCATGATAGGATACAAAAATTCTATCGACAGCAACTTTTGCCTGTACGGAACCCCAGACAGTAGCCCCAAAGGGCCCCAACTGATTGATTCAGACGAAGAAGTTCATCATGAATATTTTTGAATTGGCACTATTACATGTTAGGATATATAAAAATACCAATGACAGCAACTTTTGGCTGTACGGGACCCCAGACAGTAGCCCCAAGTCCCCAGCTGATTTATTCAGCCAAAGAAATACATGAACAAATCTATTTAAATAGGAAGTATAACATGATAGGATATACAAAAACACCAATGACAGCAACTTTTGCCTGTACGGGGCCCAGACAGTGGCCCCACATCCCCAACTGATTTATTCAGCCGAAGAGGTACATGGATGAATCTTTTTGCATTGGAACTATTATATGATAGAAATTACTAATAGTATTAGTATTACATGTAAGGATACAAAAAATAACACTGACAGCAACTTTTGCTTGTATCGGGCTCCAGACAATAACCCGTCCCAAAGGGCCCCACATGCCCCAACTCATTTGCCTGTACAGACCCCACATGTCCTAACTCATTTATTCAGCCAAAGAGATACATGGATAAATCTGTTAAAAGAGATGTAAAATACATATGTTAGGATATACAAAAACACCAATAACAGCAACTTTTTCCTGTATGGGGCCCCAGAAAGTAGCCCAAAAAGCCCATCATCCTGATTTATTCAGCCCAATAGATACGTGGATGAATCTTTGTAGATTTGAACTATTACATGATAGGCGGGCTCCAGACGGTAGCCCCAAAGGACGCACATGCCCCCACTGATATATTCAGCAAAAGAAGTTTTGATTTAGAATAGGACAGGCCCCATACAAATATATCAACAACAGCGCCTTTTACGTATGAGGCCCGAAACAGTAGCCCTGAAAGGCCCCGACAAATTTATTCAGCCTAAGTGGCACATGGATTAATCTTTTTGTATTGGAACTATTTCAGGTTACGAATTACGATATACAAAAATACATATGGCAGCAGCTTTGTTATTAGTTTTTTGGCAACATACTAATCATTTCATACAAAAATACATGTTAACACAAAATTATAATTATGAAGACAATAATATGTGACGCGTTAACAAGAGACAATAAAATAAATACAGACATGGTAGAGAGAGAGAGAGAGAGATATTTACAACCTTATGCAAACAAAATAAAAATATGCAACTATTGAAAGTAGGGCTGCTTCATAAAATAAATCCTTTCCATTTATTTTCAAAATATAGCAACATTACAGGGCCCCATACAAGAGCCACAATAAAGGCCCAAATCCCCAACTAATTTATTCAGCAGAAAAAGTACATGGATTAAGCATTTTGCATTGGAACTATAACACGTTAGGATACATAATTACCAGTGACAGCAACATTTGGCTGTATGGGGCTTTAGCCCAAAGGGCCCCACACCCATGGTTTATTCAGCCAAAAGGGTACATGAATTGATTGCATATTAAGGTGCCTTAAAATACCAATGGCAGAAGATGATGCCAGTACGGGCCCCCACAAATAGTTGCCCTAAAGTGCCCACATCCCTTGTTGTATTCAACCAAGGAGATACATGGATCTCTTGAATCTTTATGCATAAGATCCAATAGGGCCTACACATGAAAGGAGTCAGTAATTATTGCCTTTGAACTATCACATTATTAAGGTACCGTAGGTATAGGCCTACACAATACTTTTAAATGATTTCAACTTGTTCTGTACAAAGGCTTCCTATAACTGTTTTATTCAGCGGAGGTACACTTCAGATTTATGAAAGAAAGAATGCCAGCAAACAACATTATATACTGATATTTGTACTTACAGACTCAGCTTTGTTTCTTAATACCACACAGATCTTAAACATTATCTTAAAAGCAATGTTCAGGATTTTTAAAATTTTACTTACAGAAATATGAAACACATACCATTTTAAATATAAAAACATGAGTTTGGTTGATCCCCCCCACCTTAAACAGTGGCGCATGCAAGATTAATGAACAAATTCTGTACATTTATCCTACGATTTGATAAGCCTAGTGAAAGTGCAAAATAGAAGATGGAATCTTTATTTATTGTTTTACTGAGTTTTCTTTCTCAGTTACAAAATCCAAGTATATTTTAAAACTGCTTCATTAATTATTTCAGCGATCAGTTGATACAATAGTTATATCCGGAATGTAATGGGTCATACGGTGCTTTGGGCTAATCTTGACCATTGTACGTAACAAGGTTTTGCACACCCTAGGCTCCTAATGTGTAATGATTCCAATGCAAGATGACTCATCCACATACCTATTTGACTGGATAAGCCAGTTAGGGAACAAACATGGGGCCCTTTGAGGCTATTATTGTCTGGACCCTAAATACAAACATAACATAACATGTAACATAACATTAACATAACATTAACATAACAATTAATATTTATAAGGCACTATTCCATCTAGATCATAGCGCATGCGACAAAAAGCTCATATTAGCATGGAAAAAGGGGAGTCTTAAGATTACAACGAAAGTGAGAGATGTCGTCAATTTCTCTTTTAGTACGAGGGAGAATGTTCCATGACTGCGAACAAGCACAGTGTGGTCATTTGTATTTTTGTTCACCTATGTGTAAAAGTGTACTACTACTAAAACTACTAGTTGGAAGACGTTGATCACTATAGGGGGGGGGGGGGGCAGATTCAATCCACGTACCTCCGGGGTCGCCGCTGAAGAAAAAAACCATTTGGGTCATTTGAGGCTACTGTTAAGGCCTCCCTGTATAGAAAATGTTATCAGTCATTGGCATTTTATATACATGTACATCAACAATGTAATAGTTCCAATGCAAAAAGTACCTCTTTGGCTGAATAAATCCCCCTTTGGGGCTGCTGTCTGGGACCCTGTACAGGCAAAAGTTGCTGCCAATGGCGTTTTTGTATGTCCTTACATGTAATACTTATTCAAAAAGAGTCATCCATGTATCTCTTTGGCTGAATAAATCAGTTCGGACATGTGGGGCCCTTTGGGGCTACTGTCTGGGAGCCCCGTACAGCCAAAAGTTGCTGTCATTGGTTTTTTTTATATATCCCAACATGTAATAGTTCCAATGCAAAGAGATTCATCCGTATACCTCTTCGTCTGAATAAATCAGTTGGGGCACTTGGGGCCCTTTGGGGCTACTCTGAACAGGCAAAAGTTGCTGTCGTTGGTATTTGTGTACATCCTATAATGTAATAGTTCCAAATAAAAAAAGATCCATCCATTTACCTCTCCGGCTGATTAAAACCATATTAGGGGCCCTTTGGGGCTACTGTCTGGGGCCACGTACAGGCAAAAGTTGCTGTCATTTGTATTTTTGTATATCCTATCATGCAATAGTTCAAAATCAAAAAGATTCATCCATGTACCTCTTCGGCTGAATAAATCAGTGGGCCCTTTGGGCTACTGTCTGGGGCCCCGTACAGGCAAAAGTTGCTGTCATTGGTATTTTTGTACACCCCAATGTGTAATAGTTCCAATGCAAAAAGTTTCATCCATGTACCTCTTCGGCTGATTAAAACCATATTTGTGGGCCCTTTGGGGCTACTGTCTGGGGCCCCGTACAGGCAAAAGTTGCTGTCATTGGTATTTTTGTATATCATATCATGCACTAGTTCCAAATCAAAAAGATTCATCCATGTACCTCTTCAGCTGAATAAATCAGTTGGGCCCTTTGGGGCTACTGTCGGGGGCCCCGTACAGGCAAAAGTTGCTGTCATTGGTATTTTTGTATATCTTACCATGCACTAGTTCCAAATCAAAAAGATTCATCCATGTACCTCTTCGGCTGAATAAATCAGTTGGGCCCTTTGGGGCTACTGTCTGGGGCCCCGTACAGGCAAAAGTTGCTGTCATTGGTATTTTTGTATACCCCAATGTGTAATAGTTCCAATGCAAAAAGTTTCATCCATGTACCTCTTCGGCTGATTAAAACCATATTTGGGGGCCCTTTAAAGCTACTGTCTGGGGCCCCGTACAGGCAAAAGTTGCTGTCGTTGCTACCGTTGTTAAAAGTACCCTCTAAGGAATCATATCCAACCAGTTTTGTCCATGTACCTCTTCGGCTGATTAAACACATTTTTCGGCCCCCTATATCGTGACACCCAGGGCCCCCGTACAGGATGCGACTCGGCAGCAACACAAATTATTGACTTTTGACCCCTAACTAACCTACTCATACCATCAAACCTTTTGTACCTTCTCAGCTGATTAAATGTTCTGGGCTCCCGGCCTAAGTATAAAACAAATATGCCACTATTATAGTATGTTCAGTCCAAAATGACACAATGACCTTTATTTTATGTAATCTCAACCAAGCATATGTAGAAGGGCAAATTTGCTTACACTGTGAATGCATAATATATATGAACATGTAGGGTCTATATCTAATTCTTGTTTCATGTAAGGTATAATATGGATTTGAGCTTTACATCATTTGTCATATGCTGGACAGATTTTAGTGGTTTCTATATTATAGACATGTTTTATGTATCAGAATTTTCACAAATTCTCAACTTGTAGTGAGCTTCTGCATCATTGATGCTCTCGTTTCATTATTAACCATACTGTGTGTCCCTACTGCCAAGCAAATATCCTTAAAATCACCAGCAGGACATTTAATTAACGCATTAAACTTTCAGATAAATTAATTTTTCAAAAAGATAATAACAGTTTTTGGAAATACGATGATGCGGGCAGGTGACGGGAAACTGAGCGTGCTCGAATCAGCTATCGCAAAAATAATAATGCGCATAATATCCTAATTATGTGTATAGGTCTTATAGGTATGAAGCTACAAATTGCGAATTTAAAAACACTCAAAATTGGCAAACTATCACTTTAACAGTAATGCATATCCAACCTAGTTGATCCAATATACTTATTTGGTCTTTTTAGGGTGATCAAAGTCAATCGCAGGGATTTTTTGTTTATTTTGAATTAGCATTTCATTTTGTAAATTTACTCCATTTTATATGCAAATAATAGAAATGAATTGAATATACAGGACTTTTATTTGGACAAGAAACATTAAAGCCAGTTCCTGTTTGAATTTGTACACCTTATATTATTACAGCACATCTTAAAGGTAGATGACCCGATCACATTTTCGTAACACAGAATTATTTCAAACATACGGAGATTTTCATATCATATGAAAGCTCGTATTTTTCTCATCATCATACTGAAATTTGACGGCCTAAATCGGTATAATTACGGAGAAATCGATGAAATAACGTCGAATTACCGCGAATGGTGGTATACCACCGATATAGTTTGTGTACTACTCAATGGGTACAGTTCACAGCATCTTGTGCGTGTAAAATAAGAACCATTAGAGCTATGCAACTCAAACTTTGGAACACGACTTTTTTAAGGATGACCTTTCATGTAGAATAGAAAATTTCAAGTTGAAAATCGAAATGTGATCGGGTCATCTACCTTTAACGTCACTTCTCTGTTCTTTATTTGCATTCAAAATGGATTTTATGGAACAGCTTTAAACTATTATTATGCAGTTTTGTAGTCAGTGCTTTTAAAGACTAAATCAAGATTATAGTGAAATTATCAGATATATTGAGGAGAAAAATAACCCGTCTATTAGCAGTATAAGCAAACTCAAAAATCTTAATGCAAAGAAACCAATTACTGTAAAGCATGAAAAGTTTGTGTGCATCAATATTTTGCATATTTCGCGAGTGCAGTTGAACAACTTCGCTTGTTTTTTATTTTAGCAATTTTAAGCTGCCTCCCACAAAGACACCTACATACAAAATGAATATATTTGCACGTTTTTATTTGTGCGTTTGCTGATTTTAGCAAGAAAGGTGCGAAAATGTCAACTTTAATAGTACTTAAAATTTGTGGTGGGCGGCAAAGGAAACATTCTGCTGTTCGAGAAAATTGAGCACCAATCTCATAATCAAGAGTTGACATAAACTGTTGACTCAAAATGTCAGAAAAAACTAGTCTCCAGATCACAATGTTATAATTAACAAAAAGCTAGTATACTATCAGGCCTGTGTAACACCTGGAGGCCATACCAGAAACCCGATACTTTTTGTCTCGGCGGGAATCGTGTAAAAAGGGTAAATTGGCTTGTGATTTCTTGATGGGCTCAAAATACAACAAATTCTGTTTTAGGTCATTTCATCAACCATTCATAGAGTCGTCCAAGGTTCAACATTTTATTTTAAAATGATCACGGGGTGTTCTACTCTTTCCCTCTTGAAGGATTTAAAATAAGGCCCTATTCATTGGGTTTTACCACTGGTTTTACCAACTCTAATAATAATATATAACATTTCATCTCCTTTATTTTTGTGTTTTTATCTACAGCCATTCCTACCTCAGACCAAAGCAGGAGCAGAACCTAAGAGGCCGAGTAGACCGGTTAATATTACCCACCTCTCAAGACTATCAGCCACACATCCTAACCAAATAGAAATACAGTGGTTACCTGAATTTGGCAGGGTATGTATTGGTGTATGATGTCAAGCAGGTTGTTAATTACTCTCCCCCCCCCCCCTTATTTCCCCTCCCCTATCACAAGTCTTAAACTACACATCCTAACCAAATAGAAATACAGTGGTCATGCATACGCATACCCCCAGCCCTGTTCTACAGGCAAACATACCTCTCAGGTAAGGTCAGTCGATCGGGCAGGTTTTTTATGGTGAATTTCAACCATTTTTTGAAATTTTCCAACAACAAAAATACCTGCATTTTTTGACATTTTCAACAACAAAAAATACCTGCATTTTTAGAAATTTTCAACAACAAAAATACCTGCAATTTTAACCCCCCCCCCACCCCAATTTTGGGGAGCATGTATTGAAAAAAGTAAAGAAAGTAAGTATTGGTGCATGATGTCAAGCAGGTCTGTTAATAACTCCTTTCCCTCCCCCCTTCCACCTACCTCTCCTTCCTTCATCTCCTTCCCATCTGCTCCCTACCCCCATCACAAGTCTATTTGCTACACATCATAACCAAATAGATATACAAGGGTTATCTGAATTTTATGGTTTAAGTTTTGGTACATGATTTCAAGCAGGTCTATTAATTAATTACTCCTTTCTTCCTTTCCTTCATTTTCAACCTTCCTCCCCTCCTATCTCCCTTCCCACTGCCCCTTCCCCGTCATCATTTACTAAAGTAAATATAGTGGTTACCTGAAGTTGGCAGGGTAAGTGTTGGTACATAATGTCAAGCAGGTTGTATTCATCTTTCTTTCCCTCGTCACATTCCCTCCCCTTTCCACAGTGCTCCCTCCCTGTTGTAAAGTCTATCAGCATCACATCCTAACCAAATAGAAATGTAATAGATCCTGAAGGCAAAGCAGGCCCATTATCCCTAACGCTTCTAGACACTACAAAACCCAACACTGCTACAATCTTGTACCGCACGATCACTCGGTCAATCTCGTACCACACCCCACCAGGCGTTCAACTTGTGAAAAAAACTTAAGTTTTTTAAACCTGACTTGTATAGCTCAGTTGGTAGAGAGCCTCGGACTTGCCCGCACGAGGCCCGGGTTCGATTCCCGACGCATGCTGAGACTGATTTTCCCCCAAATTTGACATGTTTTCCCCCTGATAGTTTAATTCACAAAACCATGCCCAGGGAGTAGGGTTAACATTGTCATCACCCCCAATGACCCCCTCTCCTGTCACAAGACAATTAGCAATACATCCTAACCATTTACCATCAGTTTAATACCTGAATATCTATAGGCCCGTAGGCTGGGTTCACATAGAAGTATACGGTATACGGTATACGGTATACGGTATTCGCTATACGCTATTACGGGCAAGGCGAGTCACATAGGGTATACGCGAGCCCTACTCGTAGTAGCCGAATTGCAGCCACATCCAAACAGGACGGTATACGGTGCACGAAAATCGAACACGCACGATTCCCGGTATACTATACATACTATACTACACTATACCAAGGAGTTATTATAGTTGTTAACTATAATAACTCCTTGACTATACGCAGGTATACGGCCTTGAATGGTGCCGTCTTATGTGACCGAATAGCGTATAGCGAATACCGTATACCGTATACCGTATACTCCTATGTGAACCCAGCCTAATCCATTCAAAATTTCAATTCCCCTAACAAATTATTTTCTCGGTGAATTTTTAATTTCTATCATTACACCTTGGAGACCTGATTGATACAATACTAAAATTTTGTAAAAGAAAAAAAGATAGTGCAAAGTTAACTTTGGCAGATCTTTTTTTTTTCCTTCCATTTTTTCCCTTAAAAATACCTCAGTGTCACAAAAAGTGTTGAAAATAATGAGAGACATAAGAATGGAAAGTTGACCTGAAAAACCTTTCTAGCCTCTTAAACCTTATTGGTGTGTAACCCTGTCTTTAATTCCGCCATATACTGTAAAAGTAACATTTTAGCGGTACATTTATTTTCACGCTTTTCGTGCTCGAACCATCAACTGCAAAAATAATAACACACAAATAATTTCTTTTGCGTATAGGTCTATGTGATGAAACTAAAAAATCGTGAATTTAAAAACATGCAAAAAGTTGAAAATCTATGAAGCCTGAATAATTAATCTCGCGAAAATAACCACTCAAACAGTAATGCAACACCATGATTAAAGTGACCTCAGGACATAGGAATGGAAATTTCCACTGCATGCAGCTTATGTGAAAATAAAATCCCACACAAATATTCCTCTAATAATGATTATCAGGAACTGAAGTCCAAAATTGTGAGACTCAATAGATGTACCAAGATTGTAATACTAATAGATTGGGGAATTTAAAAACTTTCCCCATATCTTGGTTGCACTGTCTATTTACAGTATCCATTTAGCCTGAATCAGGACTCTTTCCTGAAATAAATTGGAATTATGCAATGGCGGTACGAAAGTACATGATTATTGAACATTTTGAGCCACAAAAATGAGAGGTTATTGGCAATTTGCCAAAACTGTTATGCACCACCATAATAATCCAATACTTCACTACAATATAAATGGAATAATCAGGAAATGAATTAAAAGTGGTAATGGCCTCCTCAAGGTTATTCCTATTAATGTGATTGAGTTTAATAATTATTTATCTATTTTCAGAGAAAATAAAAGGAAGGGAGGTTTAGTGTAACATTCATTGTACTAAAGAAAGTGGTTTGAATGTATACTTTACGTTTAAAGCGCTAGACTTATTTACACTTTATTATGTGCAATGAAAATGTGGGCTCTCTACTTCTGTTAAAAATTGATGTGATAAGGGGATGAAAAAAAAGAACCCTGTTGTATGGGCCCTACAGACCCATTTGTTTAGAAATCGGTGAAAAAAATGTTCATGTGCAAATGAATACTGAACCTATTATTTTTTGCTTGTCATAAAGCAGCAAAATCTGTACAGTTTTTTTAGGATTTGTATGTACAGATTTTTATGGATTTTCAATGGAAAATAAGAAAATAACAACAAAACCAAGCCCGACTGACAGGCCAAATCTCAGAGGTCCGTTTGCCATACAAACAGGGCTTCTTTTTTCATCGCATAAGTAGTAAATTGTCTGGAAATTTGTTCAACTCTTTTATTTTTAAATCAACATTTTATGAAAAGGAAATCAATGACATAAAATATAAATGTTAAAAGCTATGGATGAAAATACCATAGGCCTGGACCAAAACCAAAAGTGCACCGAACAATGACGAAACGGATCTCTCCAAACATTATGGAACACACACATTTTACCAAGTTTTACCCTATCGGACAGCATTCATTTGTACACAAATGTATTAAAAACTTTTATTATTTGGGCATTTTGTCCCCCAGATCTCGAATTATGTCATAGATATTCAAAACTGTTCTAGCTTTGATTTCTTAACCCCCTGAGAACTACTTGCCGATTGGTCAGAAAGATGGATACATTGTTAGAATAATCTGAGACTAATAAAGATTGGAGTGAAATATTTTTAAAGCAGTATTTTAATTGGTTATTCTAATGAGTATAACCTGTAATTAACCAATCATAGACACTGTTATATAGGCAGGTAGTGCGCAGGGGGTTGAAGAATACCTGACAATCATATGTTTACACCATACACCAAGCACATAAAGTCCCTGACCAGGTGCTTTGAGGTTAGCTAATTCAAAATAGATAATCGGTACCAAAAATCTGAGACAAACATTGAATGAGCACATTTCTTCTCCGCAGTTTGATACCTCATTCAACAAAATCGAATGGATACTTTTAAAGTTATGGCGATTTCAATGACCGCGTATGCAACAGAAAAGTTGCTCTAGGTATAGGAAATCATTGATTTGTGTGTGATTACGCACTGAAAAAACTCACAGCTAATCAGCTAAGACTTGTATTCTTCACAGCCAGATACACCCTTTGTCCCGCACATTGCGGTTATCACTCCAGACCCATTCATCTGTCTCGTTCAGATAGCACACAGTTATGACAGTAATCACACACAAATCAATGATTCCTATACCTAGTGCAACTTTTCTGTTGCATGCGCGGTCATTGAAATCGCTATAACTTTAAAAGTATCCATTCGATTTTGTTGAATGAGGTATCAAACTGCGGTAAAGAAATTTGCTCATTTAATGTATCTCAGATTTTTTGTACCGATTATATATTTTGAATTAGCGAACGTCAAAGCACCTGGTCAGGGACTTTATGTGCTAGGTGTATATAATGATATGAACAAGCAAGAACAACAGTGGGTATTCTAAAAATAAAATTAACCCATTTTTAAATTTCCTTATAAATATCCGAGCTCTAGAGCAGTGATTCTCTTGAAACCCAATTTTTGTTATGGTTATCTGAAAATATTCTTAATTTATATCTAGGTACCTATTTTGTAAATCATCTCTTTTTTCTTTTCTTTTTTGCAAGGAAGAAAAAGGGACATTTCACACAACATGTTTGCCCAGATTCACAGGCATTATTTGCATTTAGAACCTGTTTCAATTGCTGTACAAATTCTACACATAGGCCCCTTTTTTCTCTCCCAGATATTTTATCAACATATTTGTCTACCCATTTTGTCCCTCATGTCAAACAATACAAGGGCTGCAATATAGCAGGGAATATTTTAAGGTCAAGAATTTTTAGTGAGTTTTGGCGAGTGTGTTTTATCCTACAAATTCATCATGGTCTTTCTTTCAAATAATGAGATAAAGATGATGAGATTGCCTAAATTTAGACAGTGATCAGTGATGCTTTAATGGAAGTGTGAATGAAACATGAAGCAATGTTGTGCAAATAAAGGCAAGGCCCGTTTGTGAAAATATGATTTTGCGAAAATAAAAATACTGCGAAAAATGATGTCTTGAAAATAGTAGTGAAGCGTGTACATGTTATATTTAATTTATTTAATCATTGATTTTGTACGCCTCACTAGATACAGTGAACAAAATTTGCTGTCACAAATGTTCACTAAGATTTTTTTTAGAATTTTTAAATGTTGAGAAAAAAGTATGCCAGTTGCAATAGTTTATTGTTTATATTTTGGAATATATTTTAGTGTTGACAAAAATAGCACATTAATGAAATGGAAGGAAATTAATATTAACCGTCATAGTTGCGCAAGAATCTAAAAAAAAACCTGTGAATAATACAGTGTCAAAAATAACTGCTTAATCATGGTCTAAAAATAAATCAAGGTTGTTTAAATGTCAGAGTTCAGTGGCTAGATTTCAAACCAGGAGGCGAACATAGGTGTTTTCACAATCATGACTGTGTGAATGTTTTTAGCATTTTGATTTTTGTACTTCATTCATTTTTGAATCATAATTCATAAAATCAAGATCATGTTTGATTTTTATATATTTTATTTTCATGCCTGCAATTTTTCACGCTAGGCTACATTTTTACAAGCAATATCATTGGTGGTTCTGAGTCATTTAATCTGCCTCAAATATAACTATATATTTATACTCAAGAAACAAGTCATGCATATTATTTGCACGCAAAAGCGTATGATTAAAATAAAGGCAAATTAATGTAGCATGAAAATGTCCAGTTTTTCAGTATTGAATGTGATAATGTAATATGTGAGCTCTCTAGATCTAAAGTAGCTTTTTTAAAAGTAGCTCCTGGTCCTACAGTTTGCTGTGCAAATTCTGAAAAACACTAGGATCTTAAACTTAGCAACTAGAGGTAAACAAACGTCAAACTCCTGCTTAATTAGGGGCTTGGTTCCATGTCAGCCCCCCCCCCCCCCCAAAAAAAAGGTTTAATTGTCCATAGATCGCCAAAAATGAAAATTTTGATTTTCGACTAATAATTTGTAAAAAAATGAAACTTTCAAAAAAATATTAGAAATTTTTATTTTTTTTAAATTCAAAAAATTCAAAAAAAAGAAGAGGTTTTGGGTAGGAATGATTAAGAGGGTCGGGCGTATGAGGACAATCAACAAAAAAAAAAAATTGCCTCATAGTGTGTAGGTGTATGCCCACAGTAAATTGGTGAGTTTTGAAATGTATGTCCAAGATTATCTTGTTTTTGTTTATTTTTAAAAATTGAAACCGCCATTTGTTATTTAGGTTCCAAGTTTCAGCCTAGTTCCAAGTTTCATATTTTACAATGTGAAAAATAGGTTTGAATTTAAAACTGGCTACAGTGTAATCTTCAATGAATTTTTTTTTGGCAATCTTGAAATTTTGTCGCGGGGGAAAAAGTTATGCGGGACGGGTAACAGGAAACTCGAAACTGTTGTTCATCAATTTCTGTATAAGAAACTACTATGGTTCAGTATGTTTCACCAAGTTGTATTGTCTTTGGTTTTTAATTTAGATACAAGTTTTAGTGACATGATTTATGTATTTCTTTGAAAATAAGGTAGCATGTGATGCAGATATTCAACAAGCATTTCATAATATGAGTGTAAGAACATGTTTTGTTATAATTTCTGTTGGTGATGGTTTTAATTTCACTCGTAACACTGTGTTGTTTGTGCGTTCATTTCATCATGTGTACATTTTGTTTTTTGTGGTCTAATATTACATCATTTATCATCAAAAGATGCACAAGATACAAAGAAAATTGGCAAGAAACATAAAACAATGATAGTATTTCCCCTTCCCTCCAAGCAAGAGTTTTATTAACAATCCCCACTTCTCTTACAGCATCATGTTCAGGGGTAGAATTTCGTAACCACAGATTCTCGCGGAAGGATTTTGCGAGAATCCAGATTCCAATTTTGAGAATCCATGGATTATTGCGAAATTAATGAAAATAATATCCAGAATAAGGCTATAAAGCTTGCACAACTTCCAAATTCGGCATGTTTGTTGACTAAGGGTCAACTACCAGTCATCTAATGTCCTGTTTTGGACTTTAAAAAAAAAATTAAAAATTTTTTAAATTATTATTATTGTTTTTTTGCGGGAATCCAACTGGATTCGCGCGGTAGTGATTTGACGCGAATCGATTCACGGATTCGCGACGAAATTCTACCCCTGGCATGTTACATTCACACAATTTCATACATTGTAATACAGTTGTTACATTTTATTGTAATATTTTAAAATATAAAATATTTATAACAGTTACCCTTCCTGATCAGACTAAGAAAATAACAATTACGTGGTCATACTATAATATTATCTTGAGAAAGATTTTGACCCAACAAAAAAATGCTGATCCGTCAATGTGTCTCACGTTGAACACTTGGTTTGGGTATTCAGGAAAAGATCTATAATTATATCTTTAGTTACAGGATAAAATTGCAACATACATTTTGCATATTACATATTACATTAATAAAGAAGGTGTTCCGCAAGCACAACAATGAGCATTTATGTTAGATTTTTTTTTATCAAGCCCAAATTGCGTAATTATATAGAACAAAACATCATACTTATGACAAAAACGATTAAAAGTGCCATCTCTCAACATGCAATTTTTAAATTTTGTGGCGTCCTGTTGTCGACGAAGTCATAGTTATACAATACACTTGCGCAAATTTGAGCACCAATAACCATGACGTCATTGACAACAGGACTTTCGATTGCCGCAAATGTTAAAAATTGCATGTTAAGAGACAGATAAATATGATGTTTTGTTCTATACAACAACGCAATTTTGGCTCAATAGTTATTATTCTAACATCTGATGCACAATGTTATGGTTGTGGGACACTTCCTTTCCATAAACATAATTATTACAGATGTTCATTGTCACAAATGCAATTGAAAAAGTGATGTAGAAACTGGAAAAACACTTTAGTATCCTGTATAGTATTTGTGAATGTCACAGCATCAAAATAGCAACGCTATACAGTTGATACAGGGTGGTTGAAAAAAGTTAACTCATTTCTGATAGCAGTTTTCACATGGTGACGTGATCAAGCGAAACTGAGTCACATGTCGGCAGTTCTGAATTTTTATATTTGTCCATCATTTAAAAGCAGGTGAAAAATGCTACAGTAGGCTCCAAAGCCCCACTAAAATCAAACTTATAGTTTTAAATTACAAACCGTTTACCAACTGAGAAAACAATGTAAAACATAAGAATTTGTCACTTGTTTTACCTGTAACTTAAAATCAATATTCCCGACATACGACTCATTCCGCTTGATCGCATCACATATTTACAAATGATTTTTCATAAATGTCTTGATGTTGTAAAAGCAGGCATTATTGAGCATCACTGGTCAAAAAGACCTAGATTAATTTGTTTATGAAATATGGTAGTTTAAATATATCATGCGCAAAATTGTCTTGTCCACAGATACCTCCAGATAGTTCCGCCTAAAAAAGTCATAATTGTCCAACATAATTGAATTTTGGGCCAATGCAACCTTTACCAACTCCTTTTATTTTGAAATGAATATTTTGTTGAACAAATCCAATAATTATACTCACAATTAGAAGGTTTCGTCAACCAGTTCGGTTGACTTTCGTCAACCAGTTCGGTTGACTTCTTCAGTAATGGTTTTATCCACTTCTGTTTCCCGCGATAATTTATATTCTCCTTCCCAGGATGCAAAGTTGTGATGAGTGGATCAATTATTAAAAAAGACAAAACTATCATACATGGGAGGGGGAGTTGGATTTATGTTCAAAGGTGTTTAGTTATATGGAAATACTAGGTGGTCGTAGGTTGTAGCGATCTTAGGTCGCTTGAGTGGACTCTGTATTTATACAAATCGCTCACAGAACTCGACAGAGCAAGGCGCCCAGCCATGCACAAGTTGGATTGAAGTCAACTGCAGCGATTCAGGCTTAGTGCGACTTTTGGAAAGACGTTTGTGGTCTCTGCTGACTGAAATGGGAACGTTTGAAGATCAAATGACGTAAATTAGGTCACCAGGAGAATGCTACAGTGGACAAATCAATGTTACACATGTTATCTTTAACCTTCCACATTTAATAAACCAAATAAGCTCGGTCTTAGATTTTGGCCCAGTGCTTTTGTGAAAATGTGAAGAGATTTACAAGCCTTTATCAATAAGTAGCTGGGAATTGTTGCCAAAATGGTTTTTTAATTTTTAAACCACCCTATGTAGCGTGATAAAATGGTTATAAATCTTACAGCCGTTACCATCAGACTTTAACATTTTCAGACACTCATTGGACCATGCATACTTTTAGATAGGGCACTTAGCACATAATATAAAGATATCGTGTTGATAATTTATACGGGCAATTTAACCCTAATAACCATACTGTATATCGTGACACTTACAACACAAGCCAAGTGCGAATGAAGTCGATCAGTGCTTACCAAGTTTTATTATCACTTTATTTGACTGAAAATTGTCTAGGAATAAGGATGGTAAATACAGGTTTGGCGATTTTGTTTTTTGTTGTTGTTAAAACAATATAAAAAAGTGTTCCAAAAAGACCAGTGGAATGGTGGACATATTATGTAAAACCCTACCAGGTATTTACAAAATTCAAGACATGTTTTTAAATGTGAACTATTTGCAAGCAAATAATGGTAAAAACCATGGGAAAGTCACTGTTGAATTCTGCACTGAAATGGATAAAATGACATAAGGCTATTTAATTGTATTTGTATTTGTATTTTTTACTTAACTTTTTGTGTGTGCAACATACAAATAATTTCATACCAAAATGCACTTTAAAGCTAACATGTTAAACACAAACTTTATAAAGACAATAAAACAAATCAAATGCGTCGTGTTAACAAGGGACAATAAAACAAATACAGACAAGACAGACATGTGAGAGAGAGATATTTACAATTTTACAATTACAATTTGTAGTTATTATCATTATATTATTCAGTTGTAGTTCTGTGTGTTCCTAATAAGGCCAAAAGAAAATGTTGTGTTGTCCTCGACGGCCCGCTCGTCAGATTCAGGGCCACTCCAATTTTTTTTTTTTCCCCCAATTTTTTCTTCTTTTTCTTTCCGATTTTCATTTTATTTAACAGTTTAAATAGCATTGAATATTAAACTAAGTGTTTATAACATAATATGTGCAACTCTTAGTGTGATTTCATTTTCTTGTTGGCTGAACTTTGAGCTTCCGCTGGTATAAGAAAAAAAGCCCCCCGTCCGCCCCTCCTCCCTGACAGCTATGGAGGACAACATAACTGTTTTTATTTTTGGCCTAATGAATAGGTGCTGTTTGATGATGTTCAAGTGTAAGAACACACTACTCTTTCTACCAGGGATGGGATATAGTTACATTAAGATATCTTTCACATTGGTATCAGTTACTCAGTGGCAATCAATACTTAGGTATCACAGACACGTAATGTTCTACACAAACAATCTCAATTTTGTTTTGTAAATATATTTATTTTTCATAGAAACTAACCATAATTTAACCCTAACTGGGTTTTTAACTGGGATCACAAGAAAAATCAACAAATAAATCGCCGCTCCTCGACCGGGGATCGAACCGGGGACCCTCTGGACCAAAACCCTCGGCACGCATAGGCAAGCCATCGCTCTCAGCTACTCGTTCGCGCAGTATACTGTGCTCACTATATAATATAGGCTCGGTTGATTACGTAATCGAAAACCGATGGCACACGCACTTGGAAATTGGCTTGGAAGTACTATTTTGTAGCATACAGGTGGCTGTTAGAGTTATGTTGATGTCCATAAACTAAACATGCAAAATCTTGTACATGATAACAAGATCAATATATGTACAGATTGGGGGACATGGAAGAAGATGTATTGAGGGAATTATTCAATACGCCCAAATTGGCGTACTACTATAGAAACTTAACTCTTGTTTATGAATTTTTTAGTCAAATATCTCATTTATTTCCTCTGAAGTAGATACCAACAAAATGCCAGAACTCTCCTTTTCCCCCCGGTTGATTTTATTTTAAACAAATCGTGAGGAGATCATTATTACATTCCAATGCATGTTGATCCGCAAATGGATGGCTACTGCAGTATATACAGTCATCACAATAAGTAACTGACCAGCTAATAAACATGCTGATAACTCTAAAAGTATAACTCCTACATAAACATATTTAATTATAAAGTTGTTGAGAAATTTCTCTTCTTGAATTTGAGATATTACACGCTAAGAATGGTTAATTATTGAGGCCAAACGATCCCAAACGTTAGTGCAAGTCCGATTTCCATTTTAATATTTTCTTTTCAACACGGGGAGAGTATGACAGGTAAAGTGTGTGTGCCGTATTGATCAACCGTAACAATGTCACTGGCCGACTATCCCAACAACCAGGCCATCGACGGGTGAATTGGCACTACCACTACCAGTAATCAATCATTTATCGGTCCGAGTCCCCGTGTTGAAATTGAAAATGTGAAAATGAAAATCAGAATTGACAGTACATTCGGGATTGTAACTTCCTTAATAATCAGCCATTCTTGTAATATCTCAAATTCAAGAAGAGAAATTTCTCAACATGTTTATAATTTAATATGTTTATGTAGGAGTTATACTTTTAGAGTTATCAGCACATTTATTACCTGGTCAGTTACTTATTGTGTTGACTGTATAGCGCTCAAGTGTCGTAATGTATCAATGACATCAGTATCAAAGTGGCAGCTTATTACATTAAAACGGAAAGAAGTCCTAAAAAATCACTGCTGGTCCATTTAATTCAACGCCAAATACATGCATTGCCATATGTAATACGTACAAGAATGTCCTCAAATTTATCGCAATGGAGCACTTTATTTACAGGTCAATAAGGCCAATACAAAAAAAAGAGTTTATTTCCAGAAGCGCACACATTTGTTTTGACGCTGAATTCTTGCGCATTTGATTTGATTTTTTTTTAAAACGATACAAATCTATTGTTAGGGCGCCATCTGTTGTCAAAATTGTGTCCAACATGTTTCAAGATGGCGAACGGCAAACACGGAAGTGAAAAATCTGCGGCGAAAAATCACATTTTAGCGCGCTTAAGAATAACAAAACTGCACAGATTTAACTAAATAAACCCATTTCAGGTGAATCTCCACTATAAATTGGCATTAAATTAGAGTGATTTAGCTGACAATTTGTCTTCTTTTAGTAAGCTCATTATTATTTTTTTGATCTTGGGTTTCGCAAACAAAAAAACACCAAAAAATACCCAAACCCGCATTTCGCATTTGACTTTTCAGGCTTGCTACTGGAAACAAACTTCTTTTTTTGTTGCCTAATATATGTACTGTTTACACATGTATGTATGTACACATTTCATCTTTTATTCAGTTACACCTTTTGACTATGAAACAAAATTGACATCTTTTAACCATAACAAGTGCAAATATTCCTGTATATATAGTAATGTTTTAATATGTACGTCAACATTGTGTATATTTGTCCTCATTATCCCTGCATTCATCCATCTCATTGAAGAACTGATCTGGGATTTACATGTTTTCCTTTATTACGTATCGATATTGTGTGAATTAAAAATCAAAATGCAGATACTTCAGTCATCTGAACAAATAAGCAGGCAAAATAAGTCCCATTTGCATTCTCATTTTGGGTGGAAGTTGAATGCATTTGTTGTAATTAAATCCTTCATTTAAAGGTAGATGACCCGATCACATTTTCGTAACACAGAATTATTTCAAACATACGGAGATTTTCATATCATATGAAAGCTCGTATTTTTCTCATCATCATACTGAAATTTGACGGCCTAATTCGGTATAATGACAGAGAAATCGACGAAATAGCGTTGAATTACCGCGAATGGTGGTTACCACCGATATAGTTTGTGTACTACTCTATGGGTACAGTTCACAGCATCTTGTGCGTCTAAAATAAGAACCATAATAGCTATGCATCTCAAATTTTGGGACACAACGTTTTTAAGGATGACCTTTCATGTAGAATAGAAAACTTCCAAGTTGAAAATCGGAACATCTACCTTTAAACAATACAGATAATTGCATGCAATTGAAAGTATACATTATAACCACTTTTGACTGTATTATACGCTACAAAGAAAATATGTGACTGTTTAATATTCCATTAAAACACACCAGCCAGACATTCAGTGCATAATTTGATACATATTTTTGGTTCAGATTGTAATTGGATTATTTAAATTGAACATGTTTTATGTTGACATGAATGTCTAGCTAGCCAGTGTAGTTGTTAGCATGAAAAAGTAATGTGATTCAATGTGAAATAAGGGCAAAATAGGAGAGGTAGGGAGAGTGTTCTGCTCTAAAATCATAAGTTGATTGGTTCCTTTGTCCCCTTTTCTGAAATATGCCAGAGATACTTTTATTAAAATGGAGTTATATTACTAATTTTATTTGCACAAAATCAAGAGTTTTATCATAAAATATTAAAAAGATTACCAGACATTTTTGTATCTTTCTGATTTCATTTCCAATTCTTATTTTCAAAAACAGTGATTCTAAATAAGTCAATCAGATATTTTAGGCAGTAGCCCTGCAGCCCTATGCATCCTCTAACCTGTTCTTATATTACCAAGTGACGGCAAGTTATAATACCTTTCATTGGTAAAAACATTGATTTCAAGACGCTGCGTCACATCTGATGTGAGTGAAAACACTGATTGGCAAGTAATAAGAAGATGAGATAGGGATGCTTATTATGTGCCACATAGAAAAATAAAACTACCATTTTTCATCTTCTAATGTTATCTTAAGTCTCTACACAGGAGGACTTCAATTTAATGTGTGTGTTATGCTAATTGATTGTGTGTGAAATGAGAAGACCAGAGAGACATACAAAATGTAATCATGGTTTGGGAAAAACATATATACTGGTTAACCAATAGGTTTTACCTTGTTATTTACATGTCATGTCGTACTTGAAAAATTACAAACCGAAAATGATCAAGTACATCACAGATTTATGAAGTGCACTTCGTAAAATTCATTGAATTGTAATTAAATCTGTAAGTATTGAATGACTACGTCAAATCGAGAAACCATGCACCACCTGTGTTCCAAACAGTAAAATAATGTTGAAAAAATAAATGATTAAAATAATGATAATAATAATCGGTATTTGGGTATAATCCAGCTGACTCTAGATGGGATGACTTTACATGTTTAATTCAATGGTTGGGTGAGTCAAATGAATTATTAACAAGGTAAAGAATAAATAAACAAATACAATAATAAATACGGTAAAAGTGGACATTTTCGTGCTACATTTAATTTCGCGCTGCTCAGGCTAAAATTAGCAAGCACAAAAATAAAAAATGAATATATTCATTTTATATGTAGGTCAATGCAAAAAAGTTCAAAATCACAAAAATAATAAAAGGCAAAAATGTGCGAAGCGCGAAAAATTTCACTTTTACAGTAAACTAATTAGTTAATTATTTATTAAACAATAAATGAATTAATAACAATAAAATATTGAATAAATGAATACATGAATAAAGTAAATGAACACATTTTCATTTACTCTATACCCTGTCCCTTTCACCCATGAGTAATGACAATTTCACTCAGAGAGAATTTCTTTTGCATTACATTGTTTACCGCCTAAAACTGTGGTGTACATACATATCCAGGGCTCGTAAACACAAGGCCTCATCTACATTTTTTTCAAAAATGAGATTATGGTATCATTATTTTCAGAAAGAAATTCTCTTTCCAGTAACACCAGCATTATCTCCATAACACAACCCCTTTAAAGTTATAGCCAGTATCACAAGGCCTCATCTCCATCTCCCCAATGTGTTTAAAAATCTTCAATAGTCTTTTTCTCAAAATGGTCAAAATGGAGATAAGGCCTTGTGTGTCTGAGCCCTCGATGTAGCACTACTTCGAGCTATTCTCTTGAATTTTCATTTTTCAACCTCGATAATTTTACCCAGTGAAATTGCTGATTTTGTATTTAAAAATCTGACCTACCCTACAAGATACAGATAAGATTTGTTATTTGGCCTTATGAACCATTAGTAATTTGAATTCTCGTTTTAGTTGTATAAATAGACCTTAACCCTTTCCACGCGGCAGGCAGCTGCAGACGACATTTTCACAATTTTTTTTAAAAAAGTCAAAATTATGGAATTTCATTACCATATTTGGAATCATCGTGAGAAATGCATTGACATACGTACAAGCATGCCTAGTATTGGGTCAGTAATCTTTGAAATAGACTTTGAAAATTGTGAAAGGTTTCTGAAAAATCTGTTTTGTGTACGTTAAAAATAATAGCCGTGTGGAAAGTGTTAATGTGAAAACACTCTGTAAATAGACTTGAACATGAATACACTTGAACATGAATACACTGTTGGTAGGTAGATAAATACAAATAAATGTCCTTGCATTACAAAACCGATACGGTCGTGATCCATCTGAATGGACATACATTACTGATGAGATGTCTGGACAAGATTCGTAGTCTCATTATTTATTGTTAGGTGACGAAAAATAAAATAAAATTTCTTTAGACAGACAGACAGGCCAACCTTTAAAGAAGGGTATTGATTATTTATTCATTTATTCAGATATTAAGATATTTATTTATTTATTCAGAAAATTATCATCCCGTTACAAATATATGAATAAATAGATCAACGAAACCAATGTCTACCTATTTGGAAGTACAGAGCCTTTTTCCCTGAATGTGAAAAGGAGACCATTAAATTAAAGGTGCCTGAAAGTCGATTTCAAGTTTCCCGTTACCGGCCAGCATCACCTTTTTTACCTGATCAAAATGTCAAGATTGCCAAAAAATTCATTATATTTTCGAAACAATATTGTAGCGAGTTTTAGCAATTTCAAACATATTTTTCACTTGGTAAAAATGAAACTGGGAACTATACTCAAAAGCAGGGCTTTTTTTTATTTTGTAAATACCTTTCGTGAAGCCCCTGTATCAATATGATATATATATATATGATCAAACATGCATTTACATGTCAATAATGAAATCTGATCAAATAATGAATAATGAAATCTGATCAAATAATGAATAATGAAATCTGATCAAATAATGAAAAATGAAATCTGATCAAATAATGAATAATGAAAAAGTCGCCTCATCACACAGCAAAACAAAAGTAACGGGAAACTCGAAATTGACTTTCATTAGCCTAATAAACTGCACCCTCCATAAGCTTTTATCGGATGAGAGAGAACCTTGCCTTTCCCTCTCTGGGGCTTATGAGTAAGGTGCTTTGCCTTTTCCAATATTCAATGACAATTAGTAGAGGAAGCGATAGATACAACTGGACATCTTAATTAATGCTCTTGCTATTTATTTTTAGATTAATATGCACACTACAGGGTGTATCAGAATGAACTATACCGAGGCAATATGATTTATTACGGTATGAATTTGATCGATAATGTTCAAACCGTTTTCACATATCTTGCGCAAACGAACAGCTTTCATAAGAATTTAAATTTTGAAAATCGGACACTTCTGATGGAAAATATAGACTTTATATTTCGGGTGTTTAAATTTAAAACAATTATCATTTTGTATTTTTTATGTATTTAAGAAACACGGTATAGTTCATTGTGATACACCCTGTATACTAACCACCACTAAATCAGTATATGAAGAGGTTTTTTTGCAAAAGGGCCTACATCCACTTTGGCTCTTATTGAGAAAAAGTCAAAAAACTGTTTCTAAATATTCAAGATGAGCAATTGAAAAACTGAATGGATTGTGAAAGAGGTACACTACATACTAATTTAAATTGAAATAAATTTCAAATGTGCTAGTTTTTAATTTTTTTAAAATCATGTTTACATTTTTTGAAAATTTGGATGTAGGCCCTTTTGCAACAGAACTCCATCTGATTGTACATAAAGAAAAAATAACACACACACAAAAATCAGTTATTTTAATTATTTTAAAAAAATAAGTTTGATATAGAAATGTATAGGTCACGTCACAATCATATGTTTCAAGGAAATAAAGTCATTTTTTTCAAAAAGACCCACATCTCATTGTAAACAGTCATTGAAGTTGTTGTTTTGTTGCAAAAGGGCCTGTATCCCGATTTAATTCTGGATACAGGCCCTTCTGCAACAAAACAACAATTTCAATGGCTGTTTTCAATGAGATGTAGGTCTTTTTGAAAAAAATGACTTTGTTTCCTTGAAACGTATGATTTTTCCCTATACATTGTTATATCAAACTCACTTTTGAAAAAAATGCACCATAGCCCTTTTGCAACAAAGCTCTTCATATATCATTGAACATGTAATAACTATTAAATTATGTCAATAGACATGCTTGTCACATCAATTTTATTAATACTGATCACATCATAATTATCACGATATTTCACATTTCTCTCCTAGTAAATACAGCTGTAATTACAAGTATCCCTTTTTAATGACCACCACAACTAATGATCGTCTCACATATCTCTCTTTTCAGTCGTATTGTGTAGCGGTGTATCTAGTGAGACAGGTAACGTCAGAAACCCTACTTCAAAGGTTACGAGGTTTTGGCATACGCAATGCAGATCACTCCAGGGCTCTCAGTAAGTGTACAGGGCAAGACAACTATTCTGATAGATAGTATAGCTGCCATGTTGTTACATTATATTAAAGCAAGGTTTGATGACTTGGTTCATAACATCCGGCAGCTATTATTGATAAAGCTGCTTTTTGTTACATTCTATTAAAGCAAGGTTAGATGACTTGGTTTATAACATCCGGCAGCTATTATTGATGAAGCTGCTTTTTGTTACATTATATTTAAGCAAAGTTTGATGACTTGGTTTATAACATCTGGCAGCTATTATTGATGTATAGGGCAAAGAAACTAATCTGATATTATAGCTGCTTTTTGTTACATTATATTAAAGCAAGGCTAGATGACTTGATTCATAACATCCGGCAGCTATTATTGATACACTGTCTTGGAACCAAATGCTCCTAAATGATGGTATTGTTTATCGGGGTAACTTGTACGAAATTTGACACATTTTGCTCAAGGCAATATATGATATAGAAGGAGTGGATGGAGGAGTAGTATATATACCTTGAAGGAATTTCACTATCGCTATCAGATACATTGCTATCGGATACATTGCTATCGGATACATTTGTAGGAAGATGATGAGAGTTGAGGTTGGTCAAAGGGCAGAATATACCTGTAGGCCAGGTGGTGTCTGGAATGATAGAAATTAACAGTTTATAAATCCTTCCATCCATAATCTTGATTGTTATTCACTACAAAATAGCTCATAATTCAACGCTCAGCTATTAAATTTCTCCTCAATATCTGGTGATGCTTACGTTCCCCCAATTTCGTTTATTTTTAGCCAATGTATGTAACATTGGAAAGTTTGACTTAAAAACATGATAATGTCCATCTACATTCTAATTGTATTCAGGGAGGTAACTTTTAAGTTAGTCACCTGATTTCACTCATTTTCTGTGATTTACAGACATTTTGTAAAGGCCAATTCTTTTCTGTGCAACTATATAATGTCCAGGTATATTTAGACATAATAGACAAATGTCAGGCTTTTGTCTAATTGTCAAAATACACCAAAAACAACTCCCAATTTCAAATTGTGTAGAGATTATCACTTGGATAAAGAGCTATAACTAGGTACCAAGAACATTGACCATAATAGGAATCAAACCCATAACCTTTGTGCAACAAATCTTATGCTCTCTCCATTTTATCATCCACAATCTAACTAACTCTTATGTTTTGTATTGTAAACCACCAGTTAAAGAAAAGCTAAAGCATGATCCTGACAGCGAGATAGCAACAACGAGTCTGCGTGTGTCGCTGATGTGTCCACTAGGCAAAATGAGAATGACGATACCAAGTAGAGCTATTACATGTACACATTTACAATGCTTTGATGCATCGTTATATCTACAAATGAATGAGAAGTAAGTATTGATGGATGACAGTTGTGTAGTGGGTTAACCCTAACATATTATTTTTGTATATAAAGAGCAAATGTGAACAATAGCCCAACAGACATTCACAAGTTAATGAACTGAGTGATTACAAATCAAACTGGTAACTTCTCTACAGAGAGCTCTGATGGGCCAATCAATTGGTTCACTGCAACTCAGATAATATTCATTACAAGTAAACACTAATGGGCAGGGTTAAAAAGCCAATGAAAGTGGCGTGGCACAGGAATGCGATAAAAGCCCAACGTATAGAGAACAACATCAAAAATATAAATATGAAAAAAAATAATGACTGTTGTTAAGCTGTGATTGCCTCTTCTCCCACCCCTACCCCTCCCCCTCCCCCTTAAGAAACAATATAACATTTATTGTCGGGCATCTACAATGTCTTGACGCATCTTTATATCCACAAACCAATGAGAAGTACCGTATGATCCCTATTGAGCGCCCAGGGGCGGTTAGCAAAGTCATTTTGGGTGGGCGCTTATTAAGTTACCTTTTTAAACTCATTTGTGACCAGTCACATCAAAAAGGACATGTTGGCGGCAGCACAGTTTTAGGATAGAGGCCAATATATTTGGTGAAATATAAAGTAAATAATAGAACAAATTTTGCTTCTTCAAATCATATCTTGTGATTACAAAGTCTGATTACCTTGAACATTGTATTATTTCAAAGCTTAAAATGTGCTCTTTCAAATTATACCGTTAACTCAGATTTGACTCGGGCAACCAACATGTCCATTTTGACGTGATGGGTCACATTTATCGTAAACACTGTCGAGTTCGGCAAGGTTGCACTAGCGGAAAACATGTGCGATCGAAAAGTAAAATGTTTAAAATTGTTGGGGAAAAGTCAACATTGCGGCGTCGCAGTTGTCTCGTTGTGCCCTTTTCACAACTTTGTTTATTCTCGGTAGTTTTGAGCATGCGTGATGTTGTGGTGTAACCACATTCTCTTAGTTCCCCACTAGCGAACCACACATGGTAAAACAATCAAGGCTGTAAGGAAAAGGCAAGTCAAGGTTGAATTTGTTCAAAGTAACAGGCCTGTTACTCAGGGTAATTCCCCTAATTTTAGTAACAGCTATTCTGTCATCTAGCTCATTATTACATGAATTTATGGCACCACCAACCGGCTGATATTTCGAAAAAAGAGTTGGCGTGGTTATGTCTTTTAAGCCATGAATAAAAAACAAAGATGGCGGCTCGCATCGGGGAGAGCAGGCGGCGGTGGCGGTGATCGAACCATGCTTACTGGTACTGCTTTACTGAAGGACACTGTGGCGAAAAATGTTGTTGCACAGTGCTACGGTATTTGAAAAGGTGGGCGCATATAAGGGATTGTTTGTTGGTAGTCATTGATGCTAGTCAGCGATGGTATTGTTTTAATCAAGTTTTGCTGTATTTTTGTTAGTAGAAACAACAATAATGGCAATTTTGAATGTTCATCATGAATTCTGATGGAAATTTTTAAACATTTAAAATTGTCAACACCACTTAATGTCCCTTATGGTGTACAACTACCGATATAGTCCACCTAAAACGCTGTGTTTCCTGTCTTAAAATCCCCTGGGGTTGAACTCGTGTTTAAAAGTTGTAATCATCCGGGGGAATGCACTTTCAAAAACTACCATTAACATGGATTCTAAGTAAAAAATGACCCTTAACAAGAATATAGCTCGATGAATCATGCTCTTAGCAAAGGATATGGTCACGTTTTTAACCTCAGCACCCATAAATAGTGGTTTTGTTACATGTTCATTTTCATTTTGTCTTTAGGCTATCTATTGTATTTATGTTATCCTCTACCAGATTGACTTGGTTTAGGGCTTGTTTTAAAGGCAATTTAATACTCTATAATAATCTGAAGACAGAGAAAATCTATCACTTATGATTTAATTAGTGTAGCTCAATAAGCATTATTTGTCGGGTGGTGGAGGAGATAACTGTCTAATAAATGGGTGAAAATGGAGTGCTGTCCTGTAATAGACCGTTCTAATGCGTAGTCTTATGCCATTTTGGTTCTAAATGATGCATATAAGTATATTTACAATCCTTGAATTCTAAGCTTTCCAAATATATGGTTTCATGCCCTTTAGATGTAATCATTTTGATATATTCTATTGAAACTGTAAAAGGAAGTATATTTCTTGAAATAAACCCATGTAACACAAATGTAGCCTAGGTTAAAAAACATGTGACCATTTAGGTCCTCAAGGCGGAGTTTAGACTGAAATGAATGTATGAAGTAATTTTGTGATTTACTTTTTAGTAAATTGGTCTTATAAGCATAACCATTTTGGGATATTTTTACAATTTGATGACATATCGTCAGCCTGCTTCGATAATTGCCTGACTCACTTTTCAGCGAAATTGAGTTTTTTGCATAAATCATGACTTCATTACATTATGCACATGCTGTTATAATACCTAAGTCATTGACCAATCAAAAGTGTTGATAAATGCACAATTGCAATTCTGCCTAAGTCAGCATTGTGAGTTAGGCAGATTGTACTAATGATGAAAATTGTTTAAAATGGGTCATATTAACTTGTATTAGGCCTATAACAAGCCACATTTCACTTAAAGGTATATCCCCAACCTAATTCTATCCAACAGTTACTGCTCCTGTTGAAATTCACCTGCACTATTCATGTTGCTATTCAACATATCGTCAGCCTGCTTCGATAATTGCCTAACTCACTTTTCATACTTTTGTTGTTTTCTAAGAACTAGAAAAAAAGAGTTAGGCAATTATCGAAGCAGGCTGACGACATGGCTATAGGCCCAAGCTACCCGTAGCACGGATTCAGGTTGAAAAATACACCCTTATTCTCTGAAATTGGTGATTTTGATACCCTTAACACAGGCCCATGTTGTCGTCGAAAAGCACCCTAATATGGGTTTTTGTTCATATGGATGATTGCAACATTATACCTGACGGCCCGCCCCCCTTTTCCTGGTAAAATTCACAAAAGTTGAGTAACACACAAAAACCCTTCATTCCTAGATAAATCTACCTATTCTTAACAATTCATTTGACAACTTGAGAATGTGTTTGTTCTCATTTATTATGTTACAATTTCTTCGAAAAATATATTGACAGTGCCAAGATTGTCAATTTCAATTTCAATCTTTAGGTTTTGTGCACATTTAATAACCATGTAAAAGATAGTACGCATTCAGGCGTTTACATATTAACTCTCTTCATCCAAATTAGATCCAATTTAACATGATACCACGTTTTAACGGATTATTTCATGTGTTTTAATGTATTCTGTTTGGTAAGTGTGTCAACAAATTGAATATTGTTTGACAAGCTCAAGCTGTGTTGTCCATCCATTTGGTTTTGCCTTTTTGTCTCGCCTGATGTAATCAGAAAGAGACTATGTTATCACTTTTTCTGTCCGGCGTCCGCCGTCCGCCGTATGCCGTATGCCGTGTGCTAAGAAATACCTTTGTGACGCGATATCTGGAGATCCGTAAGGCCTATTGTGATGGGACTTGGTGGAGGGAAGGGGGGTGGTGCGTTCTGTTGCTGATTGATTTTTCAAGGTCATCGGGGGTCATTCAAGGTCATAGGGGTCAAATATGCTTAAAACTTTTGAGACGCGTTGTGACGCGATATCTAGAGATCCGTAAGGCCTATCTTGATGGGACTTGATGTCAGGGAAGGGGGTGGGGTGTTCTTTTGCTGATTAGATTTTCAAGGTCATTGGAGGTCATTCAAGGTCATCGGGGTCAAATATGGGGTCAAATAAGATCCGTAAGGCCGATCTTGATGGGATTTGGTGGAGGGAAGGGGGTGGTGTGTTCTTTTTGCTGAATAAATTTTCAAGGTCATCGGAGGTCATTCAAGGTCATCGGGGTCAAATATGGGGTCAAATAAGATCCGTAAGGCCGATCTTGATGGGATTTGGTGGAGGGAAGGGGGTGGTGTGTTCTTTTTGCTGATTAAATTTTCAAGGTCATCGGAGGTCATTCAAGGTCATCGGGGGTCAAATATGGGGTCAAATAGATCAGTAAGGCCTATCTTGATGGGATTTGGTGGAGGGAAGGGGGGTGGTGTGTTCTTTTTGCTGATTAAATTTTCAAGGTCACCAGAGGTCATCGGGGTCAAATATGGGGTCAAATAGATCAGTAAGGCCTATATTGATGAGATTTGGTGGAGGGAAGGGGGGTGGTGTATTCTTTTTGCTGATTTAATTTTCAAGGTCATCGGAGGTCATTCAAGGTCATCTGGGGTCAAATAAGATCCGTAAGGCCTATCTTGATGGGATTTGGTGGACGGAAGAGGGATGGTGTGTTCTTTTTGTTGATTAATTTTTCGAGGTCATCAGAGGTCATCTGGGGTCAAATAAGATCCGTAAGGCCTATCTTGATGTGATTTGGTGGAGGGAAGGGGGTTGGTGTGTTCTTTTTGCTGATTAAATTTTCAAGGTCATCAGAGGTCATCTGGGGTCAAATAAGATCTGTAAGGCCTATCTTGATGTGATTTGGTGTAGGGAAGGGGGTTGGTGTGTTCTTTTTGTTGATTAAATTTTTCAAGGTATTACATCCCTTGCATTAACTACAATGCATACCTCTGTGACAGTGCTACATTGTATCATATGTTTCATCATCATTTCTTTCAAGTCACTTTTGATGAACAGGCGAGACGCGCCGTTCGAGAACCGCCTTGTTAAATAAGGGGGTGGGGCAGGATGTAGTTGAGTTAGAGGGGCACTGAGAGATTTCACACAAAAATGAAATGCAATATTTTCACATTGTTTAGATAGATTCTACAGGGGTTCTCAACCTGGGGGTCGTGACCCCCATGGGGGTCGTTTGGGGTTTTCATGGGGGTCATGAGGGGCTCGCGAATATAGGTTTTGGGGTAACCGTGTTACATTTCGCTTTAAAAAAAGCTTAGAAAACCCCCAAAAGAAACGTTCAAATAAGCAAAATTTCGTGCTCGCTACGCTCGCATCAAAACTAAGCAGTTTCATTTATGATATCCGGCTGGTTTCTTTTTTCAATTTTTGTTTTGGGGTTCACGGTACTGACTAGAAATGTAAAAAGGGGTCGTGGGGCAAAAAGGTTGAGAACCACTGAGATAGATGATATACATAGAAACCCTCTCATGGAAGATTTCTTCAAAAAAACACCTAACTTATGAAAAAATGGAGGGCTCCCTCCATGAAGGATTTCTTATGGTGCCCCTTTAAAGTGTTGTTATCTATAAAACTGTTATCAAATTTGAATGCTATAATCAATGGATATATGGACCCATTCATCGAATAATTATTCACATTTTTGTCTCAAACTCCCAGACTGACTGTGGGTGTATTCCATGTGGGTGTGTCGCAAATAAGGTCAAGGTTGTAAATATACAAGTATGACTGCTATAAGGAATTAATAACACTCATCGACAGTGACCATTTTAGTGATGATTTATATGGCAGAGCTCTACCCTACACACCAGATACACACCACTTTCACAGTAGGACACCTCTCACTCACCCAGACCCAGACAATCATCTACTATTAAACACACACACACCAAGTTGGGTAATAATTACAGTGCTGTAATCAGGTTATTTACGATGTCAAATTTACAGCATTCTGAAGCTGTACAATAAGTGAAATTTGTGGAATTCTGGATTGGCTGTGTATGTGCTATAAGGAATTAATAGCACTCATCGACAGTGACTATTTTAGTGATGATTTATGTGGCAGAGTTCTACCCTACACATCAGATACACACCACTTGCACAGTAGGACACCTCTCACTCACCCAGACGCCCAGACTTAGAAGTTAGACAATCATTTACTAAACACACACACCCCCACACGAAGTTGGGTAATATGGCAGAAGTCTGTTTACAATGCCATGCACAGTAGGACACCTCAATCAACTAATCTGACAGTACTAGAATTAGTGCTGATTTATGTGGCATAACTCTGTTTTACAATTCTATGCACAGTAGGACACCCCAATATACACTGAGCCAAAAAAGAAACTTATAAAATTTTAACAGATCACCATAGGGGCAGTGCACATTTCTCTTGTGTCATTGAAGCAAACAATTGGTTATTGACTGCCATTTGAAGCGATACATTGCAGTAATATTGTATCCAAATTTGGTACATTTTCATGCACAGAATATTATTTGGTGATCTGTTAAAATTGTATAAGTTTCTTTTTTTATAAGTTTCTTTTTTGGCTCAGTGTATAATGCACACCACTTTCACAGTAGGACACCTCTTACAGTTACACTGTTTTTGCTGTTTCAGACTTAGACAATCATCTACTAAACACACACACACCAAGTTGGCTAATAATTGCAGCGCTGTAATTAATCAGGTTATTTACGATGTAAAATTATCAGCAGTCTGTCAAATTATCAGCACTCTGAAGCTGTACGATAAGTGAAATTTGTGGAATTCTGGATTGGCTGTGTATGTGCTATTAGTAATATTATAGCATTGAAAACCACAAATACCACAAATATGATGCATACGTTATGATTGGCAATATCACATTTGAAAAGCAATTTAATAATGACCAGCACTGAAATTGATTTGAATGTGTAGGCGTAAAGGGAGCCTCAACAATTTTGACGTAGATGAATTTGCGGGTGTTAATGACAATGTAAGAAGGCGGCAGAACCACCCTACCTAGATTTTAGATTTGCTCTTTAAAAAGATATGTGGTTAATCGTGAATTTCGCATGTCAGTTTTTGGTGGTGCATCAAATTGATGCCCTATAAAAATAGCCTCTAGTATTTGACAGCAGTTTCCCTGTCAACACCACAATTTGTTTATTAGGGACGCACCATTAGATACTCGGGGGGGGGGGGGGGGGGGGGGGGGGGGGGGGGCATGGAAGTTTAAAAAAAAAAAAAAACTTTGCCCACTATCCAGGAAAAAAACAAAACTTTCCCCACCAACCAGGAAAAAAAAAGAAAATGACCCACTGCTGAGCACAAAAAAAAAATTCCGCCTACTTCGGTGGCGAAAAAAAAAAGATTCCGCCCGACCCCAACTTCCATGCCCCCCCCCCTGAAAATCAAATGGTGCGTCCCTTATAACATACCATCTCATGTTAACACTATCATCAAACAACCTCATCTTTCCACTAAGGACATAATTTGATATATGGTTTAATAATTAATTCTTGTCATATCTGTCTGTGATACACAATTGTGTGTGATTGATATCGTGTATACAGGGTGTCCCAAAAAGTTTTTAGTTAAAAGATATTGTAAATTGGTATTGGTGAATTGCTAAATTAAATTAATTATTGAAATGTGGGTCAGACAAGATGAAATGCCAAAAGCTTGATATGTGATGTGATCTGCTAAAAAGGGATTATGGGCACATTCTATGAGCTAAAATATTATTGGTATGTTTACTGAACAAAATGTCTTCACAACCTTGCTGAATTCGAAAGTTTCACGATAAATGAGTTTAAAAAAAGGGAACATAAAATGACTTTGCTAACCGCCCTGGGCGCTTAATAGGGATAATACGGTATTTAAGTCACATGGTTTACAACCAGAATGTATGGTACATCCCTGAAATGATAATAATAAGAAAATATATTTATAAACCAGTTTTAAAAAGGTATGTTGGTATTTGCAACCACACAGCCTCAGCCTTGACAGACCCGTATTATTGAAATGCATTTGTCAGGATTCAATTAAGAATAGCATGAATTATTGTCCATGATTATTTTGTTAGAAAATTGGTTTTTTATAATAAAAAAAATCGCAATAACATGTAATTACTGCCAGATATGTATGACTACCTGTATGTATCACACCTGGGGCATTGTATTCTAGTTAAACCTGGGAGCATTAAAATTGATGGTTTGCATATCAGAATATTTACCTTGAAAATCCAAGGGAGACACACAAATTTAATATGTATACCTGAGGCTTTCTAGCTTTTCAGCTGATATCAACTTTAGTTTGTGTTCAAATTTAACATGTTTCCTTTGGATTTGAGGCCTATTTGACCATTTATTTTGCCATGAATTTACACCATTCTTAATTGATTTTGGTAGTTAAGTTTAGTCTCAATATGAAAGTACACACATTCATTGCTAAACAATTCAAACTATAGCCTAAGCATGTCTATAGTTTGATCAGTTCCAAATGGGCGAGCCTTTTTACAGCAGTGACTTAATACGGAATGGTATAGACGCATATAAACGCAAACACTGTGCATCAAATGTGTGACGTGTGCATTTACCCAAAATCATGTGCGTTCCCTTGGATTACGTCTGTGTGTTTCTCGCCAATTTCAAATTGATTGAACTATATTAACACTTTCCACGCGTCAGGCGGCTGCAGACGACATTCCAAAATTTCACAAAATGTTTAAAAAATGTCAAAATTATTGAATTTCATTAACATATTTAGAATCATCATGAGAAATGCATTGACATAAGTACAAACATGCTTAGTATTAGGTCAGTAATCCTTGAGATAGACTTTGAAAATTGTGAAAGGTTTCTGGAAAATCTGTTTTGTGTATGGTAAAAATAATAGCTGCGTGGAAAGTGTTAACAATGATGTGCTTTGCAGCCCTACTTGCTATTTTTACATTCTTACAGACATGAACATCGATTGTCACACTTGAGTGGCTCGGCTCCTTGGCTTTGTCATTTCTTTCTTTGATTGAGTCTATATCGATAGATTTACTCTCACTTAAAGGGACACAATGTCATGTTTAATTTTTATAAATTTTAATTAATTTACTTCAGAATTCATGATGAACATTAAAAACTGCCATTATTGTTGTTTCTTCTAAAAAACACCCAGCAAAACTTGATTAAAACAGTGTTTTAAATATGTTGGAATACCACCCTTAACCATGTAAAATGCTAATCTCAGCTAGATTAGCATTTTTAATCGACGTTTTGTTGTACAAAGAGGGCTGATTTTTCTTAATCCTTATAGACCTAAGTTCATACATGTAATACAATTGTAAAAATATACAAATCCCAGTTTTTATCATATATTTTTGTTATTGAGGGCGCTGCCTACACCATATCTCTTAATGCCCCTTTAAAATTGATGCATTGTTACTATCAAACCTGAAGTCTGTCGTGTTATCAGGAGTGTTAGCTTTAAATAATTTGTGCATTTACAGAGACTTTCCCATTAATTATTGAGTACATTATCTAGTACAACTATGATTACTATAGCTTACTCGCTTCTCTACCTGCATACATTATTTACTAGGCATAAAAGTCTGCCATTTCAGAAATTCAACAATCATTGTTACAAGAATTTGTCAGTGAATATATAAAATATAATGTTTTTCCCTCCTCCAATCGCACACATTGTCATTATCATCATACTGCAGAGATTAAATGTCTCACCTGATCAGTTGGTTCAGTTTTAGACCCTATTTTAAGTGTGGGGGGGGGGGGTGTGGCATCCCCAAAACCAGTGTTAACCCCCACCCCCTCATACAGCAGTTCAACACTATCAGGAAATGTTGGCGACTTTTCGACAATTGTCAAAATATTTCACAAATTTCAACAACAAAAACCCAAAAATGTTGCATGAAATTTGGAAAAAAAGGGGGGAAAAGAGTAATAGAACACATTGCAAAACGAGAATATATGTTTCTTTGCAAATTATAAAAAGGCGATTGGGCCTGAACAACAGGTGTGTTTTTTTGTCCCATGAAGGTATGATAATGTTTTATCATTGATAATGTAAAACAAAGCAATGCCCATCTGGGGTAGTACATGTTAGATATGGAATCACTTAGGCTAACATCTCATCAATCATATTACAATGTATTACTGCCATTTTTGTGATTTATATACAGTGCTATAAAGAAGTAATACCAAACATAAAACAGTGAACTAAAACAGTTGAAAATCCCAAATGATCGCACGATAACACAAATACGCGATACCAATTTCATATGTAAATCCCTCATCACTAGGAGCACCACTACATAAACTGCTGATTACAGACAACGGTGGGCACAAAGTATAAACGTTGTAGTGAATTTAGTAAACGGTTAGTGGCCTTTCCGTTCCTGTAAACATCTCCAGCACAAACTATGTGGCCACAATTAATTCAAAATCGGTGATCAGTTGTTTCGGTTATCAAAAACTTCCTTAACCCAATGGTATTTGGGGAGCTGCATTGAAAAATGGTGGATGTTACAATCTAAGTGCAGATAGGTTTGCGCTAGAAATTGGCTGCACCCTAATTGATGCGACCTGATTCTGATGATTCACCTGCAGCAAAATTACAGCGCTTTGAGCAGTTGAGCCATTTGGTAAGGGGCTTTATAAATACTGATTATTATTATTGTTAATTATATTTTTATGACCCGATTGCTTTTTTTCTTCTTCTTCAGGAAACCAACCTGGATATGTCCTGTGTGTGACCAGAAAGCCTCTTTTGAAAAACTAGTCATAGATGGGTAAGTTAAAGGTAGATAGATAGGAGGGAATCCACTTCACTCATGCGTGCCCATAACAAAAGGTTCTAGTTCCCGTAATATTTCGTTGATCAGATCAATTCAATGCATGACCTTCTGCATGTTCAATGCAAGTGTTACTGTTCAAAGAATGACCTATGCATTTGGCGGGTATTTTGAAACGAGTATCCGTCAACATGTGTGTTGGTCACAGTTTTAGATATCTGTGGTTGTTGGTCTTTTTAAATTCTGAAACAGACTTTAGTTCCCGCAAATATACACGGATTACCTTTATTGGGGTTTGTGATGTATGGCATCTTGCTTTTACTGCATCTAAAATTATTTGCCATTAACAACAATATTTCTTGTCTTGCTTAGTTATGCATTTAATTTGATAAGTGCATGAACAAGCAGCGTTGTCAGGTAATACTAATATAATAATAATGATGATTTATAAAGCACCACCATTAACTAATAACTGAAAAATGCTAATGGTGTTTTGGTGGGGACAAAATTGATTCAAGCATGCCAAACGATCCTCTTCTCACGATTGAGCACTCGGTAACTAAAGGCCCTGTCACACTGTTGCGTATAGAGCTAATGTGTGCCAGAAATTTGGGTTTAAGTTCGTGTAAGTTGTCATTTGTTTCGTGACATATTTGGCATACGTTGGCTCAAAATGTTGAACATGCTCAACAATTGTCAGAAACCTCAGCATACCTTAGCGAACTGCTAACGAATACAACGTATGCCAAATATGTCACGAACAAATGACAACTTACACGAACGTACACCCAAATTTCCAAAATGACAGGCACACGTTAGATCTACACGCAACTGTGTGACAGGGCCTAACAACTATTGAAGTTACCACATCCTAGCATACTTAGGTACAAATTCATCAACTTCTGCCATGATCAGTTTGTATTTGTTTCATTGAATTTTGCTGCTTAGTTCTGCATATATTATAATACTAAGAACATTGTATTTGGTGAGTGGACCAGATAGTGTCACATTTATTGTGAGGAGGCCCTCCGTTCAAACCGGAGTAATTCTGTTATACCCTTCACAGAGGTATTCATAGTGCATGATTTTTAAGAAAGACGCATACTACCGAAGTTGGTGTGTAGGGTATAACAGAATTATGCCTTCAAACCCTATATTAAGTTAACATTGAATCCAACAATAACCACCAAAATGAGAATTTTCAACGCATATGTAGGCTCAATTTTTCTATACAATAGTGAACTATGGACAATAACAATGAAACTAAAACACAAAATTGATGTGTTCCAAAGAACTCTACTAAGACGGACTCTAAATATTACGAAACTTGACAAAGTGACAAATGTCGATCTATATACAAAAACAAATAGTGAACCATGGAGCAAAACAATCAAACGAAGACGCCTAAGTTGGTTGGGACATTTATATAGATTGCCACAGGAAACTCCAGCACGCCAAGCTTTAAAAGAATATAACCGAGCCACGAAGAGACCAGTCGGACGTCCAAAGCCTACCTGGGTTGCAAATGTAAACAAAGAAATTAAACCGGAACTCTTGACACAGAGCAGTGATCGTATGACCTGGAGGGCAATAGTTGTGCGCGCAACTAGACGATGATGATGATGAATCCAACTACTGTAAAAGTGGAAATTTTCACGCTACATTTATTTCTGCGCTTTTAGCGCTAAGATCATCAAGCGTGAAAATTAAAAATGTGCAAATTTTTCCTTTTATATGTAGGTCTATGTAAGGAAGCTCACAATCGCAACATTTTCAGTTTCTACAGGAGTCCAATAACAATCAATAACATAATTTCTGACCAAATATTTATCTTTCCCCAGAGTAGGCCAGTGCACACACTGCAAATTATAAGCGTTTACTTTTGGACAAACTAAAAGTAAACTCAAAAGTAAACGCAATATATACTAAATGCTTATGTGAGCCCAACAACTAAGCTGTTTTCCACCCAGCCTTAAATCAATACCATTATATCACAGATGGTGGAAACATCTGTGACATTCACTCACTTGGAGCATGCTTTGAGGTCAATTCGGTGTAAAATGCAAGAAACGTTTAGTTTTGCGTTTACTTTTACGTTTACTTTTGTGTTTAAAATTGCGTTTACTTTTGAGTTTACTTTTAGTCTGTCCAATAGTAAACCCTCATAATTTGCAGTGACATAGACGCTGAAAAGAAAAAGAAAAACAACCCACAAAAAAACCTGTGTGCTTCTGACAGGATTCGAACCAGTTAGTTGCAATGGTTGCCAGTTCGAACCCTGTCAGATCGGAAGCACACATGTATTTTTCTCGGTGTTATGTGTGCACTGGCCTACTCTGGGGACAAAATTGATCATTCTAGTAATTCAGAGAACTAAGTAAACATTTCTCAACATCCTTTCTGTCTCATTAATTTCAGTCTTTTCTTAGAAATTTTGAATATGAACCGGCCACCTGAGAGTAATGAGATCCAGTTCCTTGAAGATGGTTCATGGAGAGCTATGGTCTCAGAGAAAAAGATACAGAGAGTACTATCAACACCTGTCAAATATGAAAATGTCACCATAGATGGTAAGAAATATTACAAGGATCAAAATACACAGGGGCATGCCCATTCCCTAACAAAAAGAGCCCTGGTGAGCAAATAGTTGTTTCTTTTGTTCAAAACTGCTGAAAAATGCCCCTGTGTTGTTTAATCTTTCTTTATTGAGGGTAAACAGCTTCAGTGTCAAGCACTGCTTTCCAAGCAGGCCCTCATCATACAGAAAATAGTACAGTATTTACAAAGAAATGTTCAAATATTTACACATAATACATGAATCAAAAAAGTATTTTGATGCCTGTATTACATAGATCACTCAGTACAGCTACAGTCTTGGAAAAAAATCCTTGGAACATGTCACATAGTTTTCGGGATGTTTTGTGCAGATTTTCCTCCTGAACATCAAATAACTTATATTTTCATATGAACAGAAGAGGACATGTTAAACTATTATTCTTCTTTAACAATCCTCCATCAGTCAGATTAGTACACTTGGAATGACTGCTTAACACATTTCTCAATAAGGAATAGTGAAGATGGTGATGTGATGGTTTTTAGTTGTAAACACTTAAAACTGTTCATAGACTTTCTCCCCCCCCCCCCCCCCCCCCCCCCCCCCCCCCCCCCCCATTGTAGGTTACAAAAGTGGCAGAGGTGGAATTCACCCCTTTCTTACTGAATTGATTATATCTAGGATTAAACTGGTCAAATGTATGGGTTAAAGTGTATTTGAAAGAGAACTAATAGGGCTTACCTTGATCCTATTTTAACAACACTTATGTGATGTGTATTTTAATAGTTTATGTCGTGTATAAAACAGAAATAAGAGAATGCCTAAAATATTTTGCGACGCAACTGTAAAGAGCTATATTTTGCGATGCCATATTTCGACTTGGCTAGGAATTACGAAAAATGTCCAATGTTTTAATTAATTTCAGCATATGGGACACTTTCTGACATGCGCTATGTACTTTTAATTGAGTTTTTCAGCATAAACAACAGCACTCATGTGTGATTACACTGGATTGTATCGGTCTGAAAATAAACATCTGATATTTGTACAGTATTTCCATCTGTTTGTAGGCCAGTTGTTGATTTCTTACAATGAAATTTCATTGTTCTATTCTAACCCTGTTGAAGAAGAATAAGCAAAATTCTAAGAATACTTTGTGTACTTATTACTTGAGTATAATTTTATTATCATTTTGTATTAATAGGTGAGACTACATCGCAATCTTCCACATCGCCAAGAAAGAAAAAACCTAGAATAGAAATGATCGATCTCACATTAGAAAGCTCTGACGATGATGACGATGATGATGATGACCTTATCGAAGAGGAACCCAAATCTGAGACTCCCGAATTGGTGCAAGAAGTGGACATCTTTCATCCATCCGGTATTCCGCCGTTTACAAGCAAAGGGTCGGTTACCCCTCCTATTATTAACCTAGGCACCCCCGAGTATGTGACCTCCTCCCATAGCCCACACTTGCAAGGTTCTAGCACCAGTGGGGCGTACAATAGCTTTGCTAACTTTATGGAGGCTCAAAGTCGATCGCATTTTGACGCGAGAAATTTCTTGCAAAGCGCCCTCCTAACACAACAGAATTTACCGCCGTTACCCTACTTGCCTTCGTTAAGTCACTTTGAGGATGATGTTTTAGATTTGTCGGATCTAGAAGAACTAGCAATTCCGTATTGATAGTTTGTTGAGGAAGTGAGAATACGCTGCCTGTGGGGGAAGGGAGGGGGTGAAATTGAAAGCAAGATTTTTTTTTAATAAGGATGTTACATATCATACCATGGTGTGCTTCCATTTTAAAAGTTGCTTTAACAGAATTATGGCCATATTTTGTTATTGACCATTTCCTAATTTTTTACATTTATTGCACACTTATACTAAATAAATTAACCATACGTACGCTGAAAATGCATCTTGAGAGCGAAGATGATAAGCAACATTTCCATCTCATTCAGTGTTTCATTATACAGCACAAACAGTATCAGGTTCAAAATGAACATAATGATTGTTTTAATGAACAGTGGACATTTAAGCATGATCAAATGCAATGTAAACGAGACAATCTCACTCGCATTCTTACAACACATCAAATTCTTTCTCATGTCATGTCTGTAAATTCCAAAATTGAGTTATCAGAAGATGTTAATATTTGAAGGAAAATTTTAAAATGTCAAAACAACCTCACAACTCAACCGGCCAATTATCATTTTTATGAGGTTTTAAATAACTTGTCACTTGCCAAATAGCCACGCCCCTAAACCCCAACTCCAATCCATGCACATGACACAGCACAGTCTCTGGCACAGCACCAGTCTCTGACACAGCACCAGTGTTCTTGTCCTGCTTGATTCATACCATTTGCATGCAATTATGTGTTATGTAAGTGTATACTTCTCAAGAGCTGTTTGTTGATTGTGCATTACACATGACTCTATTTACATCTATTCATTACATGGTGAAATATCAGGGAAAAGTGTACTTTAGGTCCCAGATTCTGGACTGTACTAGTATCGTACCAGTATTGTCCGATACTGGAACACCTAGTATCGTTCGATACTGGTACAAAGTCAGTGTTCCAATATCAGAAGATACAGGCACCTATAAAATGTTCCAGTATCAAGCTATACTGGAACACAATTATGTACCAGTATTGTTCAATACTGGGACAAATCACAACTGGTTGCATGTGTTCCAGTATTGACCGATACTGGAACAGTATATTCGTACCAGTATAAAGCGATACTGGCAACCTTTATGTTCCAGTATTGATCGATACTGGTATACCAGTATTGTGGACCTAAAGTGCACTTTTCCAAATATTAATTTGATAAGTATTTCTGTCTACACTGCTGATAATCCATCAATGAATGATGACAATTTGCTATTTCAATACAGTATCCATGTCCCATATTCCCCCAGTAGATAGAAGTATAATTGTTCATTGGCAACTCATGGTTACTGGTTCAAGCCTGGCTCATACATCTGTTCCGAATTATGATACTGCCATAGGCTTTGTGTATGTGATCGGTGGTTTTTAACAAAGTTGACCTAGCAACGATTATCAAGGGATCATTTGTTAACATCTCCTTTTAAAAGCTTGTTTATTTTGCACTCCCATAGATGTGATTGCAACTGTAGGCAGATAGTATAGTGTGAACACACCCTGGGATTGATTTGATCACACAAGTACTTTACAGTATCGAGCAAGTTCAGGGGAGGGGGGAGGACACCATCATATATCTTTTATAGGTATATCACATTTGATGTCGGCGGGGGGCGCACGATCATTACTTTACAGTATCGAGCAAGTTCAGGGGGGGACACCATCATATATCTTTTATAGGTATATCACATTTGATGCCGGCGGGGGGCACACGATCATTACTTTACAGTATCGAGCAAGTTCAGTGGGGTGGGGGGGGGGGGGGGGCACACCATCATATATCTTTTATAGATCACATTTGATGCCGGTGTGTGGGGGGGGGGGGCACAATCATGGGCACACCATCATATCTTTTATAGGTATATCATATTCGATGCCTGTTTTCACAGATAAACAAGACATTAAGTAGACCCTCCACATTTTGATAAATTAATATGAAAATTTGCCTAAACATGCCTTTAATTCTGAATATTTGCAGAGGAAGGGTAGGTTGGGTTATGTGAAAAGAATAATTTGCTCTCTTTTGTAACACTGACTAATTCAATATCATATCTCAACCTCATCTGTCTCATTTGTCATCATTTCTCTAACAAATATTCACTTTATTCATTAACCTCCACCTCAGTTTCTAATCACTTTGCAGTAACAGTAATTACTACATTTTAATAGCAGTAATAATTAACAAGACTGATCTTTATGCTAACGAGAAAAAAATATGGTTTCTCTGTGGCTGTAGTTTTGGCGTTCAGTTTTGACTTGTTTTTACCTCATTTTTAAAATCACTATATAAACATTGTAGATGCATTCAAAAGGGGCTTGTGAAATTGAAATGAAGATTGGACATTTTTGTTGATATTTTATCGAAATAATTTGGAAGAATTGCTTCTATTAACCAAGCACAACGGTATGGTATGATAGTAAGTAAACAGACTATTATATTAGTTTATAGAAATATATTTTATTCAGAATTGAATGCCAACTGAAGCAGCATGATAACAGTTTTGCTGGTATGATTTTAAAATAATAACCATTTTAGTATTAGAGTAGGTTCTTAAAATAAGTTGGTTAGGATTGTAGATAAGAATAGATTATTATGTTATGCAAATCTGGAAATAAACTCATATTTAGATGTTTTGTCTGTCATAGGAACTACTTCCGCGATAACATTTTATGGCATGGGCATTAATTTATATAACCAGCACATTTTGAGAAATGGAATCTTAACAAATCTAGAAAAATAAAATAAAAAACACCATCCTGTTATACTGGCAGATGGACTTTTCAGAAAGAATCGGTTGGTTAGTCGGCGTTTTCACAGTCTTTCTAAATTTCCGAAATTTGGTAACAATTTGCAAAAATAGTGTCGAAAAAATCTTACATTTGAAAATATTGGTCAGCTGGGCCCGTAGAACAGGTTCCCAGCATTTGCTAACACTTACAAAATGTTTTCAAAAAACTACTAAAACATTGTCCAAAAAAATCTCAAATTTGAAAATATGGGTCAGCCAGGCCAATGACAGAGACATTTAAATATGAGGGTTTTTTAGATTTGTACTCGATATTTTAATATTGCGATAAGAAATTGCTAGAAAAAATCTTCCCTATATTTGTTGAGAAGATGTTATATATAAACCAAAAATCTCCCACTGAGTCATTCAAATTTTGATATAATTGTAACAAGAGATCATCCGAATGAAGCCTTTGATTCTTTAAAATGATGCCTTAGTGGCAGGTATAATTCTAATATCATTTGGTGGTAAAGAGGGTACATCTTTTTGTACTGCTAATTTTTTGATGAATGTATGGAAGACAAAAGGTGTTCCAATCAAGTTTTGGAGAAACCTGATACAAACTTGATGCTTATGTTCTATTTAAATGGGTATGATTTTAAACCTCAACTCAAACAATGTTGGAATACTCTTCCATTGAAAAACAACTTGATTCAGTTCTGTTTGTTTGTACAAAGTTGTATATATAAATTATTTAATACTGACAATGAATGTTGTGCTAGTCATATATTATCAATTTGATATTAGATCCAAAGAGGTGTTTTCGTGTTATTATTAAATATCATTATTGAAGTTTTGTTTCTATACGGTTCAAGACCAATCTATCTGAGAACCGGATAGTCTATATGCCACCAACCAAATAATTAGGGTCTAAAATTCTAACCAGGATCCTAACCCTAACCTGAAATCCAACCATCCCCAAGCTATACTTCTTTCATCTAACTCTGTTCAGTGATGTCAGAGTATGCTGCAGTGATCCACACAGCATTTACGCACATGCCTGTTTGATCTTTGAGTGGGTACTTAAGCCAGTGCATTACAATCACGAGTGACTAATGGCTGCAATCATTGGAATAGATTCTAATGGTACTACATAGTTAGATGAATAGAGTAAATATATTCTGCTGGTTTTATTCAAATTTGTTGTAGACCTGGTTGGCTGTAAGACAAAGTGGACTTAGTACAGATGGCAATTTAGTTGCGGTTGCCATTATTGAATTAAAAGTCTCTATCTAGTACAGTGAAATGAGGGAATGAATGTGTATTTCATGAAAATACTGAAATTATGTGTTATAGCTAAATTGCTAAGATGTGTTAAAACCTTTCAGACCGCAGATGTTTTCGTGATAGCGAGTGAAACCCTACATTTGGACAAAATAAAATATTCTATTTTCTGTGTAGCTATTTTTTGTGGAACAAAATTCAAAGGCTGTTACTTCCTGCTCAAAATTCAGATAGAAACCATATGACAAACAATCTATGACATATGTGACGTGTTCTACTGAAACCAGACACAATTGGGCAAGATATCAAAATTGAGTTAGTAATTGATTATTAAAGTAGAGATCTTCAGCTTTACAATATGGTACTTTTTCTTTTTAAATCAGACTTCCCAAAGCGGAGTTAAATCATTTTCAAGTTAGTCTTTATAAAAACTCCAAACTGAGATATCATCCTTTAAAGATGTACTTACAATGTACTTTAAAAAAATAAGAAAATAAAAATTACAATTTATTTTTTGTTGGTTTGATTTTTTAAATCTGAAACTTTCACAATAATGTTAAAACAAATCACCCCAATTAGTTTTTGGGCTATTTCTCAGTTTGGAGCTCTGCCTAATTCCGTCTGGTTTAGAACATGTCACATATCTAAGACAAATCTAGGCAGCAGAAAAAGGGATATTTTTATGGCGGCTGTATTTCAAAATGTCACATCAAATATGTGACCAGTCACATCAAAAAGGACATGCTGTCGGCAAACACAGTTTTGAGGCTAATATATTTGATGAATCTTGTGATTACCAAGTACGATTACCTTCAACATGGTATCATTTCAAAGTGTAACATGTGCTCTTTCAAGTCATGCCAATAATTCAGATTGGACTCGGGCCTCCAAGGTGACGGGTCACATATATTGAGAGTCAAGATAAAGAATTAACCCTGACTACAATTGTTTTCTTTTAAAGTATTTTAATTTTAGTTTCAATTTTCTCATCCTGTACATAACCTCGCATCAAAAATCCAAAAGAACTTGATATTCAATTAAAAGACACACATTTCCGCACACTATTTCAGTCAAATTCACCACCTGCCAAGCTTTTTCTTGTTCAAAATGTCCACAGATTTAATTATAACATAAACATAAACCACAATCCATGAAATATCGACCCAGACAGAACATTCTTAGTAACATTGTATTGATTTCTACTTCTCCCATGCTTGTTATTCTGTCAAAGCTTTGAAGGTCATAGAATAGCAGTTTGTTAATTTAAAAATCACCCACATTGGGATGTAACCGACTTGCAAATGGAAAACAGTTGACATAATTGATATGGGAATATTTATGTCAACAAATTGGTAAATTTGTTTGGTAGTGAAATAACCATGGAGTTGACATTTATCAAGTATTTGATACATTTACAGCGCAGTTAGTCAGTACTATAGTTGAATCAGTTCCAAATTGGCGAGAAATATTTGGTTTTTATCCCGCCGCACGCAAACGTAATCAAACCGCTCGCTCGTGATTATGGCGCATGCACACAGTTTGGGCCATACGCAGGTTGTTTTGGCCGCACGCATGAGTCGCGCTATGATGCATAGTGTGCTTCTTGCTGCCTTGCCCGCTTCATTCTGTATTCATTCGTAAGGAGGCTTCGCCAATTTGGAGCTGATCAAACTATGGACAAGACTTTTTTCTTCCACCTGTTCAAAACGCAGATGTATCAATATTTTGATAAAACTGTATTCCAAAAAAATACTGTAAAACCACTTAATTTCGATCAGAAGGAAAGACAGTCGTTTTTATGTTAGTATATTCTTCCGGGTTTTTAATGGTAATTTTGATCATCAGCAGCAGAATGAAAGAGTCCTTACAATTTTTATAACCATAATTGCCATGGTCTCAATACTATTATGTATATGGTCTGTATATATAAATAAGATACATGATGAGTCAAATGATTGGAGACATCTCCTACTAGTGTCATTAAATGAGACCCTCAGGTATGTGTTTGCTAATTTTTAATTTTTATAAAGCCAAAGTTCCAGGAAGCCACAATTTGCATTTTCCGACATTATATCCACTTTTAACCGCCATCCCATCTACTTATTATATCATTGCACATGAGTAATAATGCAGAAGGGTTTCAGCCTTGAAGCCATAGAACACGTTTATCTCAGCCACACAGGTCTGAAGTAAAGGGTTCAACAAAAGAAAGTATACCACTTTGTTTATGTCATTTTGAGTAACATTCAATTTTTTGATGTTGACCAAACAGGCTAGATAGGCATTTAGATGAATCTTTTAGGCATAATTTGATACCAAATTTGCCCCTTAACAACAAAGATAAACCATGATTAGCACCATTTAAAGAAAAAAAAATCCTATTTTCAAAAGTCTCATTTCCAATACACAGCACGAGAAGAAAGGACCAATTGGGGTCTCTGTGTGGGGGTGTGTGTATAGCCAGGATTGACGGGGCTATCGATCGCACAGTACAAATGCGTTGGGTAGTACAACATTGTGTGTGTTAACAATTGGTCCTTTTTTCTCGTTTTTGGTATTAAATTTCCCCCAAAATAGTGATTTTGAAATTTAATACCAAAAATGGATTCTCCGACTCATTTCATTTGAAAATTGTATACTTTTATGTACATTACATTATTAGTTTAAAAGTTACAGTGCTTGATAAATTTCATATATTTAGGGTTGACACTTCCCTTAACACGTTACACACGGCTATTGGATTTACCAAATACAAAACAGTTTTTCAGAAACCTAACGGTCTATCTCAAGGATACCTGAACCAATACTAGGCATGTTTGTACTTTCTCATGGTGATTCCAAATATGGTAATTAAATTCAATAATTTTGACATTTTTGAAGCATTATGTGACATTTTGGAATGTCGTCTGCAAATGCCTGCCTTATGGCAAGTGTTAAAGAAAAGGTACAACTATAACTGGTTGTTTGCATTGGAATACTGATCTCTCTAGTGATGGATGTATCATGCGGCGGTGTCAGGCAATTCAGGTTATTTAAACCATTATTTACCTGGACTAACATTGTACTCATGTTTGTGGGTAGGAGATGTTTAGAGATTTGCAGAGCTTTAGTTAAGACTTACATGTTTGTAACTCTCTAATATGAAATCACTGGCCACAATGTTATGTCTGGGTTTCTAGTTGTACTAGGATTGCAATTAATTAAATGCACATGTTTTATTTTATTATTATACTTGCATCAATGATGAGTTATTATAGATATTCAACTCAACTCATTTCACTGTACTAGTAGTAAATATATATTCTATCTATTATTCCTATGGAATATGCATGCTGAGTATGTATTATCCTCATAGACAAGGTCAAAGTTTGTTGACCCATATATACATGTGTGCGAGGTAAATGACCTAGTGAGATAGCAGTACCGTCATTAGTACCCATCAACTGCAGAATGTCATTTCATTTGCACACATGTGTATGAAGCAATGAACTTTTCCTTGGGTATGACAATAAAGTAATTACTCCCAGTAGTCATGTAAACCCAGGTGTGTATATAGCGAGAGAGTAGATTTAATCACCCATTATTTCTTTTATATTGTATTGCACCATTTTTTCCTTTCTTTTCTATGTAGTTGTGTATGTTGTACAGATGTGTGTATATATTATAGAAGCATCATTATTAAATGTCTAGCTTGCAATGACAATCCCGCATGCCTCCTGTGTGTCTTTATCAGGCCAAACAAAGAAGAAAGTCTGTCTCAGAAACATTGTGCAAAAAAGCTAAGTGCTGTGCGATTTTTTTTTTTCTTTTTTTTTTCTTCAATTTTTGTGTGTGGCTTATTCAAGCTTACAGAAAACTTTTTTAAACTTTTGAAAAAAAATATCAAAAAAATAAATAAAAAAAATAAAAAAAGAAGAAATTGTTTTAGCCCCCAGTGCATAGACGTACGCGGCATAGCTCATTTCACATACCAATGCGGGCGGGCTTCTGAGACGGACCTTCTTCTTTGTTTGGCCTCAGTCCTCTCTTTTATGATTTGTGTTTTTATTTCTTTTTACTAACTCATCAGTAGCTGCTTTCTCACTCACTGCTGTAGTTGGGTCGATATTCAAATTGTAATTCAATAGTTTAATCAGTTCCGAATTGGCGAGAAATAATCTGTTTTTATCTCTCCGTGCGCAAACTTTTCCCCAAGCGAACACGCATGATTATGGCCACACGTAAACGGTTTTGGCTGCACGCATGCATCGCACATATGATGCACAGTGCGCTTTTCCCTTTCATGCGCGCCTGGGTCCATTCGCTGCTGTTACGAGGCTTCGCCAATTTAGAACTGATCAAACTATATGTCTGGATAGAATGAAAATTCAGAAAGCTACTTTCAGGGGACATTTGAATTATGAAAATGAAGAAATAATTGTGAAATATTGGAGGAAAATTGTTGCCATCTTGTCAGGATATTTTTAATTATCTTGGATCAAAAATTTGTGATATAGGAAGATTCTGGTCATGGTTAATGATAGGTTTGATGATGTGTCCTATCACCTCTTTTCATGGGTCAGCTTTCATCATATTATAAGTTATACGATTGATGTTTCCGCTCTTTACACATGTTTGTTTACACAGTCTGTCCATACGGACACACGCTTGGGTCCTGAAGAGACCAGGCTCAATGTGCTAAATTAGAAGTTGTATATTGATGTTACTGCTCTCAAATATTGCAACCGGGTACCAGTTTAATTTAGATTACCAATTGATATTAGATGACTTATGTGACAAGCTGATCATACAGGCTGTCCCAGAATGATTAGTACCCGTCCCATCGATGCCCAAAGTTCAATCATTTTTGTCATCAAAATCGATGGGATTAGGTCCGTTGATTTTACAGCATCTTTGTCATACTGTACTATTTTATTAGAATTTTAGATCATGAATATCGGATTTATCAAACTCAAGATGCACTCCATTATGTAAAACATGGTGATTTCACCTTTTCGACAAAGTGCAAAAAAAATGTGTGTGCTATTACAGCTTGTTTGAAAGAAACTTGTGTATTCTCATAATCTATTGTCTATTCAATATAATCTTGGGTGTCTTTCTGTTGTAACTGTTATGGGTGTTTAAATCATTAATAGTTCTTCTCCTTGATTCAATTTAACGGGTAAAAGAAGTTTGTCACACTTGAGTGACCGCATGCATGCACTGTTTTATTTGACAAGTGTTTAGGGACTTCTTAATGAAGTGGTATTTGGTGAATCACCAGTGGCTTAGATTTCATTTTCACATTGGAGAATGGATTTCGTGAGGTTATAATTAACCACTAATTGACTTTATCATTTTTACCAAGTTTGTAGGAAATTGCATCCCCAATATGAAAAAGAAGTCTAAGCCACTGCTAATTACTTATGACCACATCTTTACCTGTTTAAATGGCCCTCAAGTTTAGCCTCAAAACTAGCTCATTATAGAAACAGCTTGGGGTCGCTCATGCGTGCCGATCCATTTTTACTCTTCAAATTGAATCAAAATGAAGAAGTATTAATGTTTTGAACAACAATATGATACAGCAGCAGTTTAAAATAGAAAGGAAACAAATATATTAGCAGACAAGAGATTAAGAGAATGTATTAGTTTCTCTTAAACAAGCTGTTTAAAAACACATTTTTTTGCACTTTACCAAATAGGTGAAGTCACAATGTCTTACACAATGGAGTGTAACTTCATTAAAATAAGTCCGATATTCATGATCTGAAATTCTAATGAAAGGGTACAGTATAGCAAATATGGTAAAAAATAACGGATATAATTTCATTGATTTTGATGATGAAAACATTTATTGAACTTTGGGCATCGATGGGTACTAATCATTTTGGGACAGCCTGTAGTGTGTTCAAGTCCCTCAGCTAGCCACATGACATTGGAAAGACACTGACCTACTCGGTACTCAACATCTATGTTAAAGGGGCATTGAGAGATGTATCGATATACTAAATGAGCAAATAACGTAAAGATAATCATCAACATAGCCCAAATCCAAAATATCATACAATTCCGACATCTCCTTCATGCCAAACTAAGCAAATAACGGCACTTCCGGGTTGAGATTTGCCGCGAAAGTCCGTGAGTAAAACTTAGCATAACTTCCGAATTCAGCACCTTAGTTTCGATATGATCATATCGAAACTAAGAAAATCATGAAATTTTATATGATTAAAGGCGAATGTTGGTAAACTGTTTCAGATGGTAGTTAGTATGCCTAAGTATTACTTTGATGCAAAAAAACTGATTTCCAGGATAATTGAGGGAGCACTCACATACGTATCTCTCAATGCCCTTTTAAATATGTGCGATTGGAATGTGAAAGATAAGTAAGCAGTTGACAATATAGATTGAAATTGTCAACTGATATTTAAAAGACCTATTGGCAAATACTACTACTACAACTACTACCTGACATTTATACCGCGCCAAAACACAATAAAATTGCACTAAGGCGCATAAAACACAAACAATGGATGAAAAAAATACATAATTCCTTACAATATTTAGAAAGATGTGCCATTGTGATAGGACTGGGAAATGCTGTCTATCAATGGAAAGAAAAAAGGATATTAAATTGAAATAGTAAGAAAGATTTCTAATTCAAAATTGAAAATGTTTGGTTCTTTAGACTGAACTATAGTTTAATCTGTTCCAAATTGGCAAGAAATCTGCGGTTTTTAATCTCCGCGCGCAAAACATAATCTAAGCTTACGACCATTATCATGGCCATATGCACATTTTTTTGACACATGCACGCGTCACGCTTATGATACACATTGCGCTTGTTGCCTTCACGCACAACCACATCCTTCTGTATTAATTCGCTGCTGTAATGAGGCCTCGCCAATTAGGAACTGATCAAACTATAGAAGAGTATTAAATTGAAATAAGATTCTATACCAAATGTTGGCTGGAAGAAATGTGTGATATAGAAAATAACAGTTTGAAAAGGTAGATATTGACAAATAAGGCCAAACAAAAACAAGTTTGTTTCCAGTAGTGCGTGTGCATTTCATTGATACGCTTGATTCTTGCGCATTTAAGAAACAGGGGGAAATTATTGTTAGGGCGCCATCTTTTGTCTAAATTGTGTCCAACATGTTTCAAGATGGCGATTGCGACATACGGGAAACACGGAAGTGAAAATCCGCAAGCATAAGAGTAACAAAAATGCACAGATTTGAAGAAGGAAGAAGAAGAAGAATAAAAATGAATACAAAAGCCGCATTTTGCATTTGACTTGCTACTGGAAACAAACTTTTTTTTGGGGGGGGGGGGGGCCTAATATTGACTCCTGAACTATTTAACAATTGCAAATAGCAATTGATAGATATTACCAATTGCTATAAAAGAATTGGAAAATAACTAAAAAATCACTATTCAGAGCCTATGATTTTCCATGATTGTGCAATGATGTGTGAAAGCGGGCCCACTGTTGCTGCGCCTCTGTTAGATAACGTTGGGTTATAGAAACATGGAAAAGATGATTCAATAACCCTAACCCAGAAGGGTAATTTGTATAGCTTGAAGTTAACAGGAAATTTGGGGTGTATCCTTGGGTGTAATTCATTCAGGAGTTAGATTGGTGTTGTGACTCTATTACTGAATAAAGCTGTCTACTCCTTTAACACAGTTTAACACAGATTTCGTGCTAGGCTAATTTTGTGCAGAATTACATGAAGGATAAACCAAATTGGGGACAAATAATTATAAAAAAATGGGGTGCCACCTCTGGGGCGCTAGCCCGGGTCAACGCGGTGGTCATGCATCACGCTTCCAAAAATAACTTTTTGGAGCCTATATGTGACCAGTCGCGTCATGGACATGTTGTCGGAAAACACAGTTTTGAGATAGAGGCCAATATATTTGTTGAAATATAATGAAAATAATAGAAACAAATATGCTTCTTCAAATCATATCTCGTGATTACAAAGTCCCATTACTTTCAATATGGTGTCATTTTAAAGCTTAACATGTGCTCTTTCAAGTTCTACCAATAACTCAGATTTGACTTGGGCCTCCAACATGTCCATTTTGATGTGACGGGTCACATATATACCTTTCCGTGATTGTGCTTCCGTTGGATTTGATTCGATATGGTAGGATTAGGATTCTATTCTATTTGATGGGGTATGTTTAGAAGAATATAAACCAATAAGAATTTCTTTAAATATTGCCCAGGGTTAAAAGATATACATAAAATCAATCATATTTGCCAGTGTTTCTATTTTAGTGTGGGATGAACTGTATACGGATGATGCGTTACTACGTAACAGGTGTTACTCCCAACTCGGTATCGGTCCAGGTTTCGATCGATAAGTCTGCACAAACAAAAGTCATGAGTGGATGCTTAAGCTACAGACCTATTGAGGTTCTGTGTGCGAACCTGGGTTACACCTATTACGTATACAGGGTATAACCTGCCATCATCAATATATATGATACAAATTATACATGCTTAGAAACTCTATATTTTGTTTCCGGTGCAATATTAAAGGGTAATTCTTTTTGTATTTTGTTATTTACAATATCCCCCATCGAATAAAACAAACTTGAATCACCATTTTGGCTGACCTTTAAGTGGGGCGATTAACATTTGAGATTGAAACAAGAAAGAATTAATATTGAGATTGTAAGGAGAAAGATTTCAATTGATATAGAGGTCGTCTGGCTCTTTCATGCGCAGCTCGTAACTTAAACACAATGTCATGTTGATTTTTTTTAATTTGAATTAATTTACTTCAAAATTCAAGATGAACATTAAAAATTGCCATTACTGTTGTTACTAATAAAAAAACACCTGGCACAACTTGAATAAAACAATGTTTTAAATATGTTGGAATACCACCCCCTTACCATGTAAAATGCTGGTTGCGGCTCTACCAGCATTTTTGAATCAACGTTTTGTTGTACAAAGAGGGCTGATTTTTTTTAATCCTTATGGGTATAAGTTCATACATGTAATACAATTGTAAAAATATACAAATCCCAGTTTTTATCATACAGTTTTGTAATTAAGGGCGCTGCCTCCACCACATCTCTTAATGCCCCTTTAAATGTTTGTAACATGATTTGAACCGTAATATTCCGCATTCAGCGTCAAGCTATATTTGACACCAGCATACTGATGGGACCAAACTAAGGATCGTTTGTGATTTCAGGTGTGGTTCATATTCTAAAATTTGGAATAGAGTTTACAACGGCCATAAAGATGGCCATTGTGACGTTACGGCCGTTGTGACGTCTGCCTGCTTACCTCTATTGATATTAGAAAGATTTTTAACTGCCATTAAATTGAAAAAGGTTTTAAAGGTGTATGTTCCGATCACTTTTTTTTGGCTATGAATTTTTTTTCACATAAAGATAATTTGATATCAGAAGAATCCCCATATCTTTCTCATCATGTCTGTAAAATCTTAGGGGCCAGAAATGTTCCATTTAGAAATTATAGGTTAAAACATGGTGAATTACTGACAAAGGTGGTTAACCACCAGTCAGTTTGTGTACTACTCAATGGGCAAATGTATTGTAACCCTGTGCTTCTAAAATAGAACCATTTGGATTTATGCAACTCAAACTTTGGAATGCAACAATTTTAAAGATGACCTTTCATGTAAAATAGAAAACATCAAGTTTAAAATCGGGCCAGAAATCAGAACATCTACCTTTAATTGAGATTGTAAGGACAATGATTTTCAATTTAGAATGAAATGGAAAAATAAAAAATAAATTGACAGTTGCAATTGCGATTGAAATGAAATAGAAATGATTGACTATAATTCCTATTTTAGATTAGTTTCAGACATTTTTCTATAGGAGTTATCATTTCCTCATTTGGCAATATTTCTATTTTAATCAAAATGGATACGATTCTAAAGTTACAATTCGTTATTGTTAAACTTTAATATCAGAGTGCTTTGGTATTTCAATTCGGAGCATTATGAGATATGTTAACACACAACAATGCATAAAATCACAGTTATGCACAGTTGTTATTCAGACAGAAGATCTGTGAGGGTTAAATTAAATGCCATCTTCGAACAATTTCAACTATCATCAACGTGGCAAATTGGTCCATTTATATTGACATAGTTAAGCAATTAAAGTTTTATATTTCAAAATATAATGTCTGCCATTTCCAAAACTAAGCCATTAAAACTCTTTCAAAATTTCAATAATGCAAGTGTTTGAAATTACGGATGGAATATAGCATAGAACCTCTTTTCTTTTCAAGAAACATACATCAGGTGATTTCCGTTCCTTTTTGTCTTCTTTATTTTTGAACATTTTATAACATTCAATATACGCTTGTACTTTGGGTTATCTGAATGGGCTTCATTTCATTTCTCTACCTAGGGTGGAATGTTATTAACTATTAGCACACATAATGATGCCATATTAGGTATTTAAACATCAGAGAGAGGAGGGAAACATTTGAATTACGGTATAACCACAAATCCAAGTGATTTTACAATATTATCTGATATTGACTTTTCAATAGATAAAATGGATTTTTCCCCAGGGGATGGGGGGGGGCCTTGGTGGTTACAACTTACTTCGAAGATATTCTACCTTAAAATGACTGTATTTCCAGCCAGATTTTACCTCTAAAAGTAGGCACATACATCCTCCTTCCTTGGTAAAAGGTGAGGAAAAATGGCAATAACAATAATTCTGAATTGATCATGGATTTCTTTACGAAAGCGAATTATGTTCAGGTATTGAATGTTATGGAAATATACATGTTTTCTTCCTGCAATGGAACATTATATTTATGCTTGATATCTTAAAGACATCTTACCTTCATGTGTTTGCAAAGATCATAATGAGTCCAGCATATTTACATATTACTGAATTTGAAAATCATACTTTTGGTACCGATCCAACCATTTATATATAAATTCTATAATTGTTTCTATTTTGTTATCTTTCACACAGGTCATCGTTTCTTTCATCTATCGGCAGGCCAGCCTCCTCCTTGGATTACAGTATGGTGCCTCCCAGGAATTTTGCCACGCCTCCCATGCATAGTAATAGTTTGATACATAGCTTAGATACGTTGAATAGAGATCATCTAGCACATGCGACATCACCTTCTATATTCCCAGATTATAGTCATCTTTTGGGGATACCACCCACTGTGTCATCAAATAGTAAGTGATCATATCGAGGGTTTAGTGCAATAAGGGTCCATCTGCAATAGCTGCCAGATGTTTTTGTGTGTGTGTTTTTTCAAAAGAAATCGGGACATTTTGATGAATCTTCAGCAACTTTTGAAATTTGCAAACAATTTCATAACAATTTCAAACATTTCAACAACATAATAATAATAATAATAATAATGGCATTTATAATGCGCCGTCAATCTAGGTAAAACTATTCCGAGGCGCAACATATAAAACAAAAATACAAATTAACATGAAAAATACATAAACAAGGATGATTTGCATATACATGTACATGTATATAATACAAAGAAATCAATTATAAACTGAGTCAAATAATCTTGTTTTTAACAAGTTCTTAAAAGAGTCAAGTGAATCACAGCATCTTATATTATAAGGTAGTGTGTTCCAGAGAGTTGGTGCAGCAACCGAAAATGCGCGATCTCCAAATGAAGAAGTAGTCCGTGGAACAACAAGTAAAAGTTTATCAGATGACAGGAGAGTACGTTTTGGATGATATGGAACAAGAAGATTAGCAACAACAACAAAAATCCAAATATTTCTCTTTTTTGGAAATTGAAATTTGTGCACACTAAGGAGAGAAAAGTACATATGAAAATATTCAAGATAAGAAACGTCATATTAACCAAGTAAGCTTCTGACAGGGAATTAAATCATGTAGTTGGCATAGTCGCTGATCAAGTTGATAATACCAAGCGACGACTTAATTTTGTAAAATGTTAAAATTGTTTTGAGTAGATCATGTCACATATGGAACATTTTTTAAGATTTACAAGGTATTCATTTTTTCCTTGGTTCCAAATTAAAAAAGCACTTTACTTAAAATATCTTTAAAAAAAATGTGACCCTAATTTTTTGTGATTTTAATTCGTTTCAGGTATGGATCTATATTCATTATTACACAGTGACCCACCACAGGTAAGGGTAGCAATATAAACGCCTCAAAAAAAGTTGGAAACTGTATTCGGTCAACAATTTTTCGAATATTTTGTGATGTACTTAATATTGCTTTATATGTCAATGAAAAACTGATGTGTTCTTCTTTCTAACGATACCACATTTGTAGAAATCACTTGTTTTAGTGCTCCTTGAGAATGTGCCAAATTCACCACTATTTTGCACTCAAAAGAACAACCTCTGTCTGTTCAATAAAGTGTTACATTGAAACCTACAGTGTAGAGTGATGCCCAATTAAGATCCACAGGAGCAGTACATTGTGACCAATCGTGTGTATTTATGATACAGCTCCTGTGGACAATTCCTTTTTGTGCATTCCATTTCTTCTAAAGGACGCTCCCATGGATAAGTCAGTTTTGTGCATGCTTTCTGTAATGAACTATATCTGAAGAACCAACCAAGCTAAACGTACCATTTGTTGAGGACATTTTCAAAACTTACTGCTGATCAAGACTAAGTAAACACAAATTCTCTGAAACTATAAATGTGGTTGAAAAATTACCTTGAACTTGGGTCAACTTTTTGAACCACCGATATAGAGACATATTACACTATTCCTGAAAAGCTCATCTGCCTAATGTTCTCCCACTATGACTTTTGTATCTATTTTGACAGTATACAACACCACCCCTCCACTACTTAGACCAGAGCAGTAACAGTACAATAAACAGTGCCAGTACAAGCCGTGCAGCCAGCACCGGAAGCGGCCATAACGGGTTCGGACCGGATATAATATCGCTAGATTGACTAGCGGCGAGAGGGGCTACAGGAGGTGTGGATGATCAGGTTATGAGTAATCAATCATCCACATCGCCTAGAAACCCCTCTTGGTATAATACTGGACATCAAGACAATGGTGGTATGCTTAGTGGTTACAACTCAAGTATGATGCATTCTGCAGCGGGAAACTCTATGAGTCATAATATGTCAAATCCATGGTGGTTACAGTCTGTTACTAATAATTACTGCTAGTATCCATGGTGGTTACAGTCTGTTACTAATAATTACTGCTAGTACTGTCAAAGTGGCGATTTTTGCATCACATACAATTTTAATGTGTGCTAAATTTAAACAATTTTGTGTGTTGAATAATTTTCTATTTTATTTTTCCTTTTTGGCTAAGCGAACAAAATCTATTGTACAGGCACAAACAGCCCATATTTTTGTGTAATTCAAGGTGTGTTTTAATCTTAGATACAAAAAATGGAAATCTTTTTATTTTATTTTGGAAATTTGTTTAAAATTTTAATATTTAAAAAACAATATTCAAAAATTTACTAAAATGTTCACAAAAATCAAAATCAAAAAATCACAAACAATCAAACAACCCTACTTAAAGACAAAGGTCCACTCTTGCTAGTTCACTCATGGTGAACTGGCTTACACCTGTTCATTTGATGACAGATGGAATAGTGTTAAGATGGAGAGAAATCTCAACCTTGAGATATTCCCAAAAGATCTGACTGGTAAGGGTGGATCTAAGGGTTAAGATGAACCCCCGCCTGTAGAACAGGGGTTTTTCATTGCCTTATATCGAGGGTTGAGCGCCAGAAGGCTGTTACTCAAAAAATGCTATTCTGAGATAATCAACTTTCAAATATTCGGGACTCATTACAATACACTGTAGCACCCAACTTATAACTCTAGTTTTAGTCAAATTAAAAGTGTTTATGAGTTATCTCTTAATGATACAGAAAAATCTAGGTTATATGGAATATTTTGGTACCAAAATCTCATTTGCCCAAAAGTTGAGTTACTGCCTTCTGGCGCTCAACCCTCGATATAGACATACACACTTAGAAAACCTACTTCTTGTATTTATCTTTGCACACATATGTTGTGTTTCATGAAAATCCAAAAGAAATAGATGTGGTGCAAAAATATCCACTTGTAGAGTACTAGAATTATTGATGAGCTTTATCACAAAATGCAACATATTTCATTTACTAACTTTATGCTTAGGTCACCAACATGATGTTAGTAATGATAATTTGAGTTTACAACGTGACACTATATTTTCAATATGCCGAAGTAAACTTTGATAATATATTCAAGTAAACTTTGATAATATATTCAAAGATAACACATATTTTCTGATTTATTTCTTTATTATTTCACAGTTAGGACCTATCATATTGACCTATATTTCAAATTGGGGTGATGGATATATCTGACATTTTGCACCGATGCTCATCATACTCATTGATGAAAAATGTACTAGAAACACTGAATTTGCCAATCTTGAACATAAAAAGGCTGTTCAGTTAGTCTTATCACTTCAGCTTTTATAAATCTGTAAAACCTAATGTAGATATATTTATACAACTGACAATGCGGGTCTATTCAGCCAACACACTCAGCCTTGAACAAAAATCATAATGACGCAAATTGATATATTTATATGACTTGCACCAATGGTTATTGTATGTACATGTATGTGTATATAAAAATGCAAGATGTTTTGTTATATTAGCCTCTCTAAATGAATTAAAAGGAATAAACAAATGTGATCCTACATGAGTAAATGAGGCACAATGCAGCAGTAGCTAGTTTGAAAGAGCAAAATGCTAGACATGGTCATAATAAGTCAAATTTCTGATCTTTGATACATTTTGTATCCAACAAAAGACTCAAATTCATGAAAATAAAGAGATAAACTATGTTTGAGGTGCAACAGCAATGTTTTGATATGTTTTGGCCCTTGAACATGTTTAGAGCAGACTGTCCAAAGGTTATACATTGGAAGTTTTACTTTATACATGCTGAAGGGCTGGAGATACAATGTTTTGACAGAACAGCGATGATATAAGAAGCAGTCTTAGAAATGTAATCACTATTATAATTTTGTGGACATGATTGTTTAATTGATAAGACAGGCTTTCAAGACACAAATCCATAACAAAAGGCTTAAAGGTATATTATGTGATCTTTCCAGGGAACGCCCTCAACATCGAAAAAAAATTGAAAGCAGATATTCTTGCAGATTTACATTTCTGATCATAAATCATGCATACATTCCAAGTTACAGGGCGATACGATTCTTAATTACTTCAAAATCATGGTTTTAGAGTGAAAATAAACTGTTGGAATCCCGACAGTTTATATTTTTCACTCTAAATTCACTCTAAAACCATGATTTTGAGGTAATTAGGAATCGTATCGCTCTGTAACTTGGAACATATGTATGATTTATGATCGGAAATGTAAATCTGCAAGAAAATCTACTTTCTAAAACAAATCATGAATAGAGGGCGCTCTCTGGAAAAGATCACATAATATGCCTTTAAAACAAGGATGCTATTGGTAATTAAATTGGAATCCAGCTAAGGGCAGCGTAAAATGAGCGATGGTAGAGCGATGGTTTCCAGTTTTCAATACGATTTATTCCGTTAAAATATACTACCAGGTTCCAAAGTATCGGCAATCAATTATTTCCTTTCATCTTCTCCGCTGCCATTATCGAGGTTCATTAAATTGGTCAAGCATTTGCTAGAAAAGTGAACAACTTAATCATCAATACTGATCAAATCAAAGCCATTTCTGACAAAAGCTTGACCAATTTAATTAAGCATTCTTGTAAAAACATTTTAGTTAGTGTGTCAATCCAATTTAAAATCTGGTTTATACCAACTCCACACACATGATATACACATATCATCAGCTCATTGTTATGCCCTTCCTGTAATGTATTTCATCACTAACTTTGTAACATACCAACAAGTGGTTCAGTCACACAATCCAAGAAATATAAACTCATCAAATAAAAGCTCAGACATTTTTGTCAATTACCAATTTATTTTGAATATTTTGTGCTATATTTATATTATGTTACATATAAATGGAAAGCTGACATGTTTTTCTTTTCAACAATATCATATTTGTAGCAATCACTTTCAGTGCTCGGCAACCTCTTGCTTGAAAAGGTTTCAAGGTCTCAATCAAAATGTGCCAAATTCACCACTATTTGCGCTCAAAAGAACAACTTTGTTGTCTGTTCAATGAAGTGTTTCATTGATAACTACAGCACAAATAGTGATGATTTTGGCGCATTCAGATTGAGACATATATAATCCCCACATTCTCAACCAAGTTGCTGAGCACTGAAGCAAGTGATTGCTACAAAAAACTATGAACATAAACTGCTCAAAATAAGTTTGGAATATTTGTTCAATTACAATTTGTTCAAATATATCAGGATATGTTCATTTAGTGTAATATATAATTTTAAAAAATCTGATGTGTTCATCTTTACAATGATATCCAATTTGAAGAAATCCCTTGTTCCAGTGCTCAGCCATATGCTTGAGAACATGGGGAGGTCGCAAACTGAAAATGCCAAAATCAACACTATTTTGTGCTTAGAAATCAATAGATCATCACATTACACTGTAGTGGTCGATGTAACACTTCATTGAACAGACGACAAAGATAGTCTTTTGAGCACAGAATAGTGTTGATTTTGGCACATTCAGATTGTGACCTCCCCATGTTTTCAAGTAAGTAGCTGAGCACTGGAGTAATGGATTGCTTCAAATTTGGTATAATTGTTAAGATGAACACATCAGCTTTACATGGATATATAACACTTAATGAACATATCCCACGATATTTGAAAATATTGTGCTTGAAAAAAAAATCCAAACTTTTTTTGAGCAGTTTATAACAAAACATATGAAGTAAAGGGCGATCATTTTGTATGCAGGTCTATGTAAGGAAGTTCAAAATCGCAAAAACAAAAACAAGCAAAATTGTCTAAAATGTGCAAAGCGCAAAAAGTTACATGCCCAGTTTTCAGCAGATCCGCTTCATAGCAGATTAGACCCATATTGGGGCGCTTTTTTCAATGTGAGCAATAATTATATTATTCTTGTTTTATCTAACTGTTACTTTTAGTCCTTTTATTTTATCCAAAGTGCCAATGTCGATGGCATTGCACGCTAATGCTGCAATTGCATGTAAGCCCTTGGATAGCGAAAATAAAGCAAAACTATTTATAAACTCTTTATTGTAAATAAAATGTAAATAAGAGATATGATGCCATTTGGGACTATAAATGTGTTTTGTAAGTATACTTTTTTTGTAAGTTTAAGTTTGTTTGTAAGTATAAGTTTGTTTTGTAAGTATAAGTTTGTTTTGTAAGTATAAGTTTGTTTTGTATGTATATGTTTGTTTTTGTTATTTATTCCTGACAGTATTAGTGTTATTGTTTGTAAACACCAAGATATATGTAACATAAATGTGCACATTATTATTTTAACCTTGTTTTGTTTTATCATGAGATGGGCCCGATCTGATCATAAGCATCAACTTCCTTTACATGATTTGGCAATTTTCCAAGTAATAGCAGACATTTTCAAACCATAGGCAAGCACTTTTATTTCTGAAATTGTATACTACCTTTGACTGATAAATTAAACGTTAGGTCTGAGTAATTACATGATGCTTGACAGAACTGCTTTGTGAGGGCCTTAAACAGACACTCACTCCTCAGAAACCAAATTCATTTTGAATTTATTATTTTGGTCCCTTTGGGTTGAGCACTTTTTAATTACTGGATTCACCCTGACTTTGAATATACCTTTGAATAGCTATTCAGGAGAGACGAGGCAAGACATCCTAATGTATTTGCTACCCATTTCATTTTCAGACTTGATTTTACATAGTGGTCTATGGTTGCATTTCATGAAAAATAACTTTTTATAACTTACCCAGGGTACATTACTTGGCATGTTTGTACTTATTTCAATGCATTTCACATGGTGATTACAAATATGGTTATGAAATTGAACAATTTTGACATTTTTGAAACATTTTGTGACATTTTGGAATGTCGTCTGCAGACGCCTGACGCATGGAAAGTGTTAAGATGAACACACATAATTAATGTTTTAATATATCATTCAAATCAGATATGCATTCTATAACTAGCTGGAATATTACCCATAAATCTAACCCAAAGATCAATGTGTAAAAGCACATGTAATTTTATACAAACATTGTTATGATTACATGTATATATCTGTATTAATGCAAATGTATATATCAACAAAATATAAAAAGGGTTGGATAATTATGAGACATGAGTCGAGGCTTCTGATCAGATTGTGCTCCTTTGATATTTTCCCGGGGGGGGGGGGGGGGGGGGCACTTATATTCAAAGGTGGATTATTATGTTCAGGTATGATGGAATTTGTTCATATGATCTTAGATACCTGAAATCTGAAAACAGCCATATTACGCTCAAAACACTTTTTTGGTTAGCAAAGTACACATATTAGTACCTTGTCTTTCTATTAAGGTACAAAACAGTTCCTTATGCCAAGGAAAAGAGAAACCCTGTCCTATGGGGTTGTGCCCAAGCATCCATATTTCTTTGAATTTCTTGAAGAAAATAATCAATTTGTTTACAGTTTTTGACAATTCTTTGAAATGGGTCTTTTGAAAATGTGTGAAAATGTTGGGGGCAAATGTGATAATGTTCAAAAAAAGTTGAAAATAATCAAGAACATTTAAGAAACACACACTTCCGACCGACCCTTATTAAAAAGAACATGGTTATTTGTCGCCTTATTCCTTTCTTTTATTAATTGAGCATGATATCCAATTTTGAATACAAATGCCCCTCCCCTTTCCGTGGGATATTTAAACATATTTTTATACCATGTAAATGTATTTGGTTTTTATGTTTCACAAGCTTGTACAATAGAGGACACTTTTGTTGGACTTCACAGCATCAGGAAGAAGATTTTAATGGTGATTATGATAGTGTATACAAAACAAGATGCTATATTTTATCAAGGTCAATTTGTGCTGGTTTTAGTCAAAACAAAATTCTGCAATTTTCTTTTTTAACAAACTTGTGTAATATACAACACTTATTGTATTAGTGGTGGTGACTGATTTTATGTACATTTTGTAATAGTCCACCATCAAATTCAATAGCTTAAGAACTCAAACATGTCTGGCTGTGCTTATAAAGAATGATTGAACCAAAGACCTATCATATAAAATTCCTAATTGCATAAAGTCGGACCATTTTATCTAAGATTATTAGAATCAGTTGGAATCAGTTCAAGAAACTCACTTATTCCATGACATTTTTTTAGTATGTTCTGCTTTCGTTCCCCAGTGGCTAATGGCACTACTACTTTTCATTTTTGAGATAGGTTGGTTAAAAACGCCCGCCCGCCCAACCCTACCAGAGAGGTTCTTAACACTTTCCACGCGGCAGGCGGCTGCAGACGACATTCCAAAATTTCACAAAATGTTTAAAAAATGTCAACATTATTGAATTTCATTACCATATTTGGAATCATCTTGAGAAATGCATTGACATAAGTACAAACATGCCTAGTATCGGGTCAGTAATCTTTGAGATAGACTTTGAAAATTGTGAAAGGTTTCTGAAAAATCTGTTTTGAGTATGGTAAAATAATAGCCGCGTGGAAAGTGTTAAACATGTAGAACAGGGTATTTGTTGTGTCACCGTATCGCCATTCAAAGGTTCAAGTACCAAATCCTCAAATGCAAATAAGCTTCAATATTCACTGGTTTTATGAAACATCCAAGTTACTAGATTATTTCTATAAACATATAGATGAGGTGACCGTTGTTTACATTTAGGACGCCCTCTGTTGATTTGAGACAAAACACACCGGGCAAGAGTTCCTATAGTTTACATAGGCCAGATCAGGTTTTCTAACTAGATTGTGGTGTCACAGCAAATTGTTATCAAAACTGTCTTTAAACTTGCTTAGGAATGCTATAAGCTATCGCATTTCACACAAAAAATTAAAAATAAATGAGTTTTACAATTCATTAGAAAGAAATTTCATGTTGTCTTCATTAACTTTACTGTATATTCTGCCTGGAGGGAATCAATAGAGGGTGTCCCATTTGTAAATACATGACGTCACCGGTCACACCATCTATATGAGCCTTTATTGTATATATTCAATTCCTACAGACACTATTTGATGATGGTTATTCATTGTTTTCATAATCTGCAAAACAACCACAATTACCCCAAGAAGAAAGCTATATTATATGTCAATGTGAGTTTTATTATTTTACCAGTAGAATGGGTCTTGAAATATTACTCTATGCTATCAAATTCCATCTCCCGTGGTATCTGGGTTATTTTACAGTGGAAACTTGTTGATGCCCAAATTATGACCAAATAAAAATGGTAATAATTGCTGACAAGTAAAACTGAGAAAGAATTATTCTAAATGTAGTGCATTGTTATATTTTTTAGATACCTTGTAATATTTATATCCCAGATGAGATAAATGCACATCAAGGATTGACAACTAGACTGGGTCCACGCGTCCCTCTATATGGCCGCCATCTTTAAAAATGGCGGACCAAAAAAAGGGACTGGGAAAATTGTACGTCCAAAAGTGTGCGGTTACTCGTGGAATTCCATGAGTATTTAGCATATATGAATATTCATACCAATACCGAACATGCGCACTTGTACACAGCAACAACAGAAATAGCATCCGATTGGTCCAATTCAAAGGCAGTGCATCAAAGGATCGTCACGCTGCGCCACGGGGATGCAAATTGTACGCCCTATCGCGTCACGCGTTGCCGCATGAAACTACCGGCGCACTGGTGCGTGAATAAGCTCATGTTTATTCACAAGTTTATCAGCGCACACTTCTGGAATTGTATTTTTTCCAGTCTTGACATTTGAGCACCTTCGCAGGGATAGACATGAGGATCCAGTCTAGTTGACAACCAGAAGGCCTTAACTAAAAAAGGCCCTTCTGAGTCAAATGAGTTTTAATATTTTTCGTTTTATTGATTTGTGTGTCAAAAATGAATTGGGCTGCAGGATTTTACTCCAATAGGGCTGTTTCTGATGTATATCATTTTGGGTGACAAGGTTCGTTTTGGTACCAATATCTTAAAATGATCAAAAAGTGAGTTAAAGGTAGATGACCCGATCACAATTTCGTAACACAGAATTATTTCAAACATACAGAGATTTTCATATCATATGAAAGCTCGTATTTTTCTCATCATCATACTGAAATTTGACGGCCTAATTCGGTATAATGACAGAGAAATCGACGAAATAGCGTTGAATTACCGCGAATGGTGGTTACCACCGATATAGTTTGTGTACTACTCAATGGGTACAGTTCACAGCATCTTGTGCGTCTAAAATAAGAACCATAATAGCTATGCATCTCAAATTTCGGGACACAACGTTTTTAAGGATGACCTTTCATGTAGAATAGAAAACTTCAAGTTGAAAATCGGAACATCTACCTTTAAGGCCTTCTGGTTGTCAACTTTTGACATATATGCTTAACATTTTTGATGTTTACCATGAGGAAAGAATATGAACTGAAATATAGCTGAACACAATTGTGACTTGTTCTTGCATACGCAGATGGAACTGGGTGGAGGTCAAAATTGAGGTTTTTGAATTTTAAAAGGTAACAATCTCTGTACAATAACAGTTTATTTTTAAAATGGGACATTCCTATCAAAAGTTATGGATTTCTTAGATTACAGGAATGCTGTCTTTTGTTCACTTTCTAGGCACTACCTTTTTCTTAGTTTTCACCATTGCCCAGTTCCATCTTAATTTGATCAAACATGTCACAATTGAACCAGAAATGTACTGCAAATTTATGCATACGCAGTGACTTGCTTCATAGGTGTCTAAACATGAAGTGTCATTATCTAACAGTGTTTATGATTGGTAAAATACAAGATATACTCATTTGAATAACCAAAAAGATACTTCTAAAATATTTCACTCCAATCTTTATCAAGGATACAATTATTCTAACAATGTCTCTGATTGGTGCAATAAATGATGTATCCACCTTTCTGACCAATCGGCAGATAGGTCACATTATTTGACAATTGATCATTGCAAAAGGACCAGATCTTTGTGGGATACAATGAACGATGTATGGTTAAATATCTGCATATTTGTAAAAACTGAATAAGACTCTACATGGTCGTAATCAATCACGATTGTTCATCGGTGAAAAGATTCATCAGGTTTGTTGAAATTTATTGAAGTAAATAATCTGCTTGACAAAACCATTATATACTCACATATTAAATCCTCATACATCGGAGGATTTCATCAGAATGGCAATGACTCAACTGAAAGGAGGGGACTTTTTTGCTCAGTCACGTCTATGACCCATTTTAAAAGTAAAACCAACTGGCAACTCTGAAGATGATGTTTCTTCGCGCCAAAGTGAATCATTGCCATTCTGATGAAATTTTCCGATGTATGAGGATGAAATATTAATATGAGAGTATATTATATTAATGGTTTTGTCAAGCATATTATTTATTTCAATGTTCAATGATCAATAATTGGTGTTTTTTATGGTTATCTGTACTATCACCAAATTAGTTAATGAGTATTGTTGATCAGAATCATGTATTATGCTAATCCTTTTTCAAAGGCATTTAACTGCTCAGTTAAAAAGGCAAAGGTGAACTAACTACCTTACACATGTTAATTTGGTGACAGATGAAATAAATTGAGATCGAGAAATCTCGACCTCGAGATATTCCTAAAGGATCTGGCTGGTAAGAGTGGACCTAAGGGTTTTTAACCTATTTTTGATGGATGACAAGAGTTAAGCCCTAGCATTGGGTCCTGTATTTTAGGTGCAAATAACTTGTACCTGCCCAGAAAGTTCATTATTGTATGGTCCATTTCAAAATGTTAACATACAGGTTTAGCCTTTCCATGGTATAAAAATATGTTGCATTTGATGTTTTGAGAGATTGAAAGTTGACAGGTCTAAAGTTTTTGTGTTTGAGTAAAATAAGTTACCAAATCTATTTATCCTTCTAGATAACAGAAAAAACATGCAAAGTCCAATTTAAGTTAAGTCATTGTTTGTAAGTAATAACAAGGATCAAGTCAAACCATGTTTGGTTTGTGACTCAACTTGAGTTTTTTAATTTTTTTAATTTATGACTCATCAATCACAAAGGATGAGTACAATTTAATTCAAAGTGTTAACTCATACTAACTCAATTTAAGTTGTAATTCATTATAACAAGTTAGTTTTTAGACTCAAGTCAGTTTAAATTTGTGACTTGAATCAAGTCAAATTACTACAAAAATGCAACTCAAATCGAGTCAATGAATTGTGTCGTTACAATACTGCAAGTTTTAAAAAACCTATAAATTATTGTAGGCAGTAGGTCTGCCATAGGCGGTGCTATTTTTGTCATGTTATTGCAAGCAAACTCGCACCTTATATTATTTCTATAAATACTGTACAATACTTGAATGCTCTTTCATGCAACCACACCATTCACTAATAAACACTTTTACACAAAGCCTATTTGCTGCTTATTGTTTGTTTGTATTATAATTGTATATATGATAATATTAAACAATGAAAGAGTTATTTAAATCAATGTTGTTTTTTGTGTCTTATTTGGTCGGTAATCATTCCATTTGTAAGAAACCAAACCAACAATAGTTTCATCATAGCCTAAAAAGTGGCAATGAAGCTTTGACACTTTCCTTACGGCTATTGGTTTTACAATATACAAAACAGATTTGTAAGAAACTTATACCAACTTTCAAAGTCTAATTTCAAGAATTACTCAACTAATACTAAGCATGTTTGTACTTAATTTAATGCATTTCTTATGTTGATTCCAAATATGGGGATAAAATACAATAATTTTGAATTGTTTGAATTGTTTTCCAGACAATTGCCACATGGAAAGTGTTCATGGATACATCTTTTGATTTTATACTTATTACTTAAACTGAAAAGCCAAAGCACATGTATCAAGATTGATATTTTCACAAAGATCCAATTCCTTGATCATTTATTACATCATTCAGATTTGTTTGTACACAAATTGATAACATCTATAACCCTAACTCTAGATCACCACACGGCAACAGATTTCTTTTCCGACCCCCAAAATTCACCAGAAAGGTCACCCCGACCCCCCTGGGATTTGAACCACGGACTTCCAGCACCCAGGCCCAGATCCTAGCCACACGGCTTTCAGTCGACACTCGGCGAGTATATTTGCCTCGTTATATAGCCCGAGTCCGTTTTGTAGCCCAAAAACCTGCACGCCAGGTTATACAAATATTTTTTCTGCACAGTTGCCGTGTGGTGTAGTAAAGTTCTATGATGTAAATTATACAATTTTGGTATGAAAAAATAAATAAAAAATTGCTGTTTAACGGATACGTCATCCATAATCAACATGGAGGTGAAACAACATAAACGGTACAGATAATGATCTCAACAAGTACAACTTTAATTAAATTTGAGTCCAGGTTTGCTGTATATAGTACAGTGGAACCTCGTTAACACAAAGGTGCTTGGTATCACATTTTAGTTTGTGTTAACAGAAATTCGTGTTATCAGGTTAAATAATAATGTAAAATGTAAGCTTGGGACTTGAAAACACTTTGTGCTATGAGGAATTTTGTGTTAACGAGGTTTCACTGTACAATAATTATATCCATAATACAACACTGATTTTGGGTCACTTGCAGTTCTTGACCTTACAGTTGGAATTGTAACTTCCTCAATAAACATAGAAATTCTTAAAACAACTTTATAATTTAATGTTTATGTAGGAGTTATACTTTTAAATTTATCAGCACATTCATTACCTGATCAGTTACCTTTTTATGACTGTATACTACAGATCAATGGGTATTCACTCATGGTTTCGAAGACAATACTCTTAACGCTTTCCATGCGGCAGGCGGCTGCAGACGACATTCCAAATTTTCACAAAATGTTTCAAAAATGTCATAATTATTGAATTTCATTACCATATTTGGAATCACCATGAGAAATGTATTGAAATAAGTACAAACATGCCTAGTATTGGTTCAGTAATCCTTGAGATAGACATTGAAAATTGGGAAAGGTTTCTGAAAAATCTGTTTTGTATATGGTAAAAATAATAGCCGCGTGGAAAGCGTTAAGACATGGCTTTATATTTGGTCAAACATTGTAAAACTAAAATTCCCTGATCATTGAATTTGTCAAAATTCCCTGATCATTGAATTTGTCATGCTTTCCATATGGCAAGAAAATAAACAATAATATTGACAAAATTATTTTTTGAGATAACTAAGTTTGGTCTATCAGAACTGCTATACAACTATAAAACAACAATTTTATATAAAAAAATACAAAATCTAGGCTTATTTATACAGATGATTCTTATGAGGTTTCCATTAACCCTAACTCACCGGGCGTGTTTTTGTGAATTAAACTATCAGGGGAGAAAAACGGGTCAAATTTGAGGGGAAAATCAGTCGTTGCATGCGCCGTGGATCGAACACTGGCCACGTGCGTGCAAGTCTGATCCTCTACCGACTTAGCTACACAGGTGACGTGCAAAACACTTTGAGATTGATGGGGCCGCCGTGCGGTACAATATTGTAGCACTGTCAATGTTTTGTAAGGTCCAGGAAGGTTAGGGTGAATTGGTTTAATTCTCTGATGTAAATCTGTCAATGTTTTCCCCAAAATGGGCCAAAAAAAATGGCCATTCAATAACCTAACCAAATTACCAAGTCTAATCTCAGTTTCAGATTTCTTATGATATGAATATCTCCAATATTAAAAATCCCACCATGTGGAAGGTTTTCCCAGATCACATTACAAAATGTCTCGGCCTGTGGTTACACCACAGATAAATTCATTTTCTCAAAATACAAAATTTAAATTGGGTAAATTAAGGAATTTAATGCGTCTCTTGAGGCATTTTTCATGCAGCCACAAATCACCGAATGTCCGATTTTGGTACTTGGATAAAACTGACGATATTTTTGTGATTGTCATAATTCATAACTGCATATATAATAATGTTAATGGTTTTAACAACAGTATTAAATCGTTTTGAACAGGGGTCTTCTATATCAAAATGGATATTTTCTTTATATACAATTACTATAGTTTAATTCAATAATAAACAAACAATTGTGGAACAGCGTAGTGCGTACATGCGGCTTGTGCTGCGTATGCAGCATAAATATACGCAGCATAATGCTTTTACACACACATGCTGCATACTGCGTCAAAGCGCTTAGGCTTGAAATATGCACAAGTATGGTGCTACATCAATCGCGTACATGTATATCGTAGCTACGTATAGATGGGGTGACAGGTGATGTCACACTGGGCATTTGGTTGGCAGTTGCCATTGTTCTTTGACCGGCGGTTTGCGCGCACATCCTGTTTTGTTTAGGACCTGTGCTTTTAAAACTTGCGTCAAAGCATTATAAAGGGCAATAAGGCAGCATAGTGGGCAGCGTTGTGGTCATATGCTGTTCTCTCAAGCATGTATCGACAGTTCAGTCCCCTCGACCGTTGCTTTTGTTGATAAACATTGCAGTCACCTCATCTATACACTAGGGAAACATGTTCGTTCAATATTTAATGAGATGGTAGGTACATCAAGTTCAACAAACCAAACAGATATGAGTAAATTATTTCTTCTTAGCTTCGCATATTATATAAATGATAGTCAGTGACATTTTTTTCACTGACCATCCAGGATTTGAACCTAGGACCTCTGGATCGCTAGACCAGCGCTCTACCAACTGAGCTAATGAGTCGGTTGTTTGGATAGTATACAAATACTACACAGTTAGAGGGGAAATGGTGCAAACTTTTTTCCCCAAGGTACTGGCTACAGGCCTATCACCCAGAACTCGGAGGGTGAGGGGTGGTAGGCCTGTAGCCAGTACCGAGGGGAAAATAGTCGCACTATTTCCCCGATATACCATGTAGTATTTGTTTTATTACACCTCATAAATGAAAGTTTAAAAACTCAAACATGTCTGGCTGTGCTTATTAAGAATGATTGAACCAAAGACCTATCATATACGATCCCTAATTGCATAAAGTCGGACCATTTTATCTAAGATTATTAGAATCAGTTCAAGAAACTCACTTATTCCATGACATTTGTTTAGTATGTTCTGCTTTCGTTCCACAGTAGCTAATGGCACTACTACTTTTCATTTTTGAGATAGGTTGGTTAAAAACGCCCGCCCGCCCAACCCTACCAGAGGTTCTTAACACTTTCCACGCGGCAGGCAGCTGCAGACGACATTCCAAAATTTCACAAAATGTTTAAAAAATATCAAAATTATGGAATGTCATTACCATATTTGGAATCATCTTAAGAAATGCATTGACATAAGTACAAACATGCCTAGTATCGGGTCAGTAATCTTTGAGATAGACTTTGAAAATTGTGAAAGGTTTCTGAAAAATCTGTTTTGAGTATGGTAAAATAATAGCCGCGTGGAAAGTGTTAAACATGTAGAACAGGGTATTTGTTGTGTCGCCGTATCGCCATTCAAAGGTTCAAGTACCAAATCCTCAAATGCAAATAAGCTTCAATATTCACTGGTTTTATGAAACATCCAAGGATTATTTCTATAAACATACACTCGTCAAAAGAAGTTCCTGGACACTCATTGAAGTTCAAATATTTCACATAAATATTTAATATAAATTAAACAATTGCATGTCAAAATAAGCAGACAATAATTCTCTATCATGTCTGTATGAAATTAAGATGTACGCATTCATGCATGGCTGAGCACATTCATAAAGCAATGGTAAGGTGCGTAAAAGGAAATTGCAAGAAATGAGCATTTACAGTCATTTGAATGGAGGGATTATCCAATTTGTTGCAATCTTCTTGCCATTGTCAAGTGAATGGGATCTGCCATGCATGAGTGATCATGTCTAAAGTCTAAATTCCATGTTAAGCTGTTAGAGGATTACTTTCTGCTTATTTTGATATACAATTATATATATATAATCATATATATAATTATATATATTCTATTAAATATTAATTTAATTTAAGTGTCCAAGAACTTCTTTTGCCGAGTGTATATGAGCCTTTATTGTATATATTCAATTCCTACAGACACTATTTGATGATGGTTATTCATTGTTTTTGTAATCCGCAAAACAACCACAATTACCCCAAGAAGAAAGCTATATTATATGTCAATGTGAGTTTTATTATTTCACCAGTAGAATGGGTCTTGAAATATCACTCTATGCTATTAAATTCCATCTCCCGTGGTATCTGGGTTATTTTACAGTGGAAACTTGTTGATGCCCAAATTATGACCAAATAAAAATGGTAATAATTGCTGACAAGTAAAACTGAGAAAGAATTACTCTAAATGTAGTGCATTGTTTTATTTTTTAGATACCTTGTAATATTTATCCCAGATGAGATAAATGCACATCAAGGATTGACAACTAGACTGGGTCCACGCGTCCCTCTATATGGCCGCCATCTTTAGAAATGGTGGATCAAAAAGAGGGACTGGGAAAATTGTATGTCCAAAAAGTGTGCGATTACTCGTGGAATTCCATGAGTATTTAGCATATATGAATATTCATACTAATTATACCGCGCATTCGCATTTGTACAAAGCAACAACAGAAATAGCATCCGATTGGTCCAATTCAAACTACCGGCGCACCGGTGCGTGAATAAGCTCATGTTTATTCATGAGTGTATCAGTGCACACTTCTGGAACTGTATTTTTTCCAGTCTTCACATTTGAGCACCTGCGCAGGGGCTGTGTGTAAAGTAGGGAAGACATGAGGATCCAGTCTAGTTGACAACCAGAAGGCCTTAACTATAAAAAGGCCCATCTGAGTAAAATGAGTTTAAAGGTAGATGACCCGATCACATTTTCGTAACACAGAATTATTTCAAACATACGGAGATTTTCATATCATATGAAAGCTCGTATTTTTCTCATCATCATACTGAAATTTGACGGCCTAAATCGGTATAATTACGGAGAAATCGATGAAATAACGTCGAATTACCGCGAACGGTGGTAACCACCGATCTAGTTTGTGTACTACTCAATGGGTACAGTTCACAGCATCTTGTGCGTCTAAAATAAGAACCATTAGAGCTATGCAACTCGAACTTTGGAACACGACTTTTTTAAGGATGACCTTTCATGTAGAATAGAGTTGAAAATCGGAACATCTACCTTTAATATTTTCCTTTTTATTGAATTGTGTGTAACAAATGAATTGGGCTGCAGGATTTTACTCCAATAGGGCTGTTTCTGATTTATATATTTTGGAGTGACAAGGTTCGTTTTGGTACCAATATCTTAAAATGATCAAAAAGTGAGTTAAGGCCTTCTGGTTGTCAACTTTTGACATACACTGAGCCAAAAAAGAAACTTTTTAACAGATCTTGATTGGAAGCATGAGAAGGAGATGCACAGCCTGCCTGCAAACTGGAGGTGGACATACCCGTTATTAATGACTTCATTGTTTGTTTGGATATGAGTTTGTTTTGACTCTCTGAAATGTTTTTAACTTTATGTTGCTGAAATTGTTTGCTGTGACCTGTGATGCAAGAGGTTGTCCGAGTCGGTGCACATTTCTCTTGTGTCATTGACGCAAACAATTGGTTATTGACTGCCATTTGAATCAATACATTGCAGTAATATTGTATCAAAATTTGGTACATTTTCATGCACAGAATTTTATTTGGTGATCTGTTAAAATGTTATAAGTTTCTTTTTTGGCTCAGTGTATATGCTTAACATTTTTGATGTTTACCACGAGGAAAGAATATGAACTTGAAATATAGCTGAACACAATTGTGACTTGTTCTTGCATATGCAGATGGAACTGGGTGGAGGTCAAAATTTAGGTTTTTCAATTTTAAAAGGTAACAATCACTGTACAATGACAGTTTCTTTTTAAAATGGGACATTCCTATCAAAAGGTTATGGACTTCTTAGATTACAGGAATGCTATATTTTGTTCACTTTCTAGGCACTACCTTTTTCTTAGTTTTCACCCTTGCCCAGTTCCATCTTAATTTGATCAAACATGTCACAATTGAACCAGAAATGTACTGCACAGTGACTTTCTTCATAGATGTCTGAACATGAAGTGTCATTGTCTAACAGTGTTTATGATTGGTAAAATACAAGATACTCATTTGAATAACCAATTAAAAATGCTTCTAAAATATTTCACTCCAATCTTTATCAAGGATACAATTATTCTAACAATGTCTCTGATTGGTGCAAAAAATGATTTATCCACCTTTCTGACCAATCGGCAGATAGGTCACATGATCATTGCAAAAGGACCAGATCTTTGTGGGATACAATGAATGATGTATTGTTAAATATCTGCATATTTGTAAAAACTGAATAAGACTCTACATGGTGTAATCAATCACAATTGTTCAATGATCATCGGTGAAAAGATTCAGGTTTGTTGAAATTTATTGAAGTAAATAATATGCTTGACAAAACCAATATAATACTCACATATTAATATTTCATCCTCATACATCAGAGGATTTTATCAGAATGGCAATGACTCAACTGAGAGGAGGGGACTTTTTGCTCAGTCACGTCTATGATCCATTTTAAAAGTAAAACCAACTGGCAACTCTGAAGATGATGTTTCTTCGCGCCAAAATGAATAATTGCCATTCTGATGAAATTTTCCGATCTATGAGGATGAAATATTAATATGTGCGTACATTAATGGTTTTATCAAGCATATTATTTACTTTAATGTTCAATGATCAATAATTGGTGGTTTTTTATGGTTATCTGTACTATCACCAAATTAGTTAATGAGTATTGTTGATCAGAATCATGTATTATGCTAATCCTTTTTCAAAGGCATTTTAAACTGCTCAGTTAAAAAAGCAAAGGGTGCACTAACTACTGTAAAAGTAGAAATTTTCGCGAGGTTTTTATTTTCGCGAATCAATCCTCATCCGCGAAAATATAAACTTGGGAAAATTATTGACTTCCATTGACTTTTGTTCACAAATGTTGAAAATCGCGAAAATAAAAAATCGCGAAATGCCTGTTATGACCATTTTCGTGAAAATACCTTATCGCTAAAATATTGACTTTTACAGTACCTTACACCTGTTCATTTGGTGACAGATGAAATAGAGTTAAGATCGAGAAATCTCAACTTTGAGATATTCCAAAGTTGAAATATAAAGGATCTTGCTGGTAAGAGTGGACCTAAGGGTTTTTAATCTATTTTTGATTGATGACAAGAGTTAAGCCCTAGCATTGGCTCCTGTATTTTAGGTGCAAAAAACTTGTACCTGCCCAGAAAGTTCATTATTGTATGGTCCATTTCAAAATATGTTTACATGCAGGTTCAGCCTTTCCATGGTATAACAATCTACGTTGACTTTGATGTTTTGAGAGATTGAACTGACAGGTCTAAAGTTTTTGTGTTTGAGTAAAATAAGTTACCAAATCTTTTTATCCTTCTAGATAACTTTTAAAGTCCAATTTCAGATAAGTCATTGTTTGTAAGTAATAACAAGGATCAAGTCAAACCATGTTTGGTTTGTGACTCAACTTGAGTTATTTTTTATTTTTTATTTATGACTCACGTCAATCACAAAGGATGAGTACAATTCGATTCAAAGTGTTAACTCATACTAAGTCATTTTAAGTTGTAACTAGTTAGTTTTTAGCCTCAAGTCAGTTTAAATTTGTGACTTGAATCAAGTCAAATTACTAAAAAAATGCAACTCAAATCGAGTCAATGAATTATATCATTACAATACTGCAAGTTTTTAAAACCTATAAATGATTGTAGGCAGTAGGTCTGCAATAGGCGGTGCTATTTTTGTCATGTTACTGCAAGCAAACTCGCACCTTATATTATTTCTATAAATACTGTACAATACTTGAATGCTCTTTCATGCAACCACACCATTCACTAATAAACACTTTTACACAAAGCCTATTTGCTGCTTATTGTTTGTTTGTATTATAATTGTATATATGATAATATTAAACAATGAAAGAGTTATTTAAATCCATGTTCTTTTTTGTGTCTTATTTGGTCGGTTATCAATCCATTTGTAAGAAACCAAACCAACAATAGTTTCATCATAGCCTAAAAAGTGGTCAATGAATCTTTGAGACTTTCCATGCAGCTATTGGTTTTACCATGGCAGGTAAAAACTCTTATTACCTGCCATGAATATACAAAACAGCTTTGTAAGAAACTTATACCAACTTTCAAAGTCTCATTTCAAGAACTACTCAACTGATACTAAGCATGTTTGTACTTATTTTAATGCATTTCTCATGTTGATTCCAAATATGTTGATGAAATACAATAATTTTGATATTTTTTAATTGTTGTCAAGACAATTGCCACATGGAAAGTGTTAATGGATACATCTTTTGGTTTTATACTTCTTACTTAAACTAAAAAGCCAAAGCACATGTATCAAGATTGATATTTTCACAAAGATCCAATTCCTTGATCATTTATTACATCATTCAGATCTGTTTGTACACAAATTGATAACATCGGGTACGTCATCCATAATCATTATGGAGGTGAAACAACATAAACGGTACAGATATGATCTCAAAGAGTACAACTATAAATTAAATTAATTTGAGTCCAGGTTTGCTGTACTATACAGTGGAACCTCGTTAACACAAAGTTGCTTGGGTCTCACATTTTAGTTTGTGTTAACAGAAATTTGTGTAATCAGGTTAAATAATTATGTAAAATATAAGCTTGGGACTTGAAAAACACTTTGTGTTATGAGGAATTTTGTGTTAACAGACTTTGTGTTAACAAGGTTTCACTGTACAATATATCCATAATGCAACACTGATTTTGGGTCACTTTTAGTTCCTTGACCTTACATTTGGAATTGTAACTTCCTCAATAAACATAGAAATTCTTAAAACAACTTTATAATTTAATGTTCATGTAGGAGTTGTACTTTTAAATTTATCAGCACATTCATTACCTGGTCAGTTATCTTTTTTATGACTATACTATAGATCATTGGGTACTCACTCATGGTTTCGAAGACAATACCCTTAAACCATGGCTTTATATTTGGTCAAACATTGTAAAACTAAAATTCCCTGATCATTGAATTTGTCATGCTTTCCATATGGCAAGAAAATAAACAATAATATTGACAAAATTATTTTTTGCGATAACTAAGTTTGGTATATCGGAACTGCTATACAACTATAAAACAACAATTTTATATAAAAAAATACAAAATCTAGGCTTATTTATACAGATGATTTTTATGAGGTTTCCATTAACCCTAACTGGACGTGTTTTTGTGAATTAAACTATCAGGGGAGAAAAACGGGTCAAATTTGAGGTGGAAATCAGTCGTTGCATGCGCCGTGGATCGAACAATGGCCACGTGCGTGCAAGTCTGATCCTCTACAGACTTGGCTACACGGGTGAGGTTCAAAACACTTTGAGATTGATGGGGCCGCCGCGCGGTACAATATTGTAGCACTGTCAATGTTTTGTAAGGTCCAGGAAGTTTAGGGTGAATTGGTTTCATTCTCTGATGTAAATCTGTCAATGTTTTCCCCAAAATGGGCCAAAAAAATGGCCATTCAATAACCTAACCAAATTACCAAGTCTAATCTCAGTTTCAGCTTTCTTACGATATGAATATCTCCAATATTAAAAATCCCACCATGTGGAGGGTTTTCCCAGATCACATTACAAAAAGTCTCGGCCTGTGGTTACACCACAGATAAATTCATTTTCTCAAAATACAAAAATTAAATTGGGTAAATTAAGGAATTTAATGAGTCTATTGAGGCATTTTTCATGCAGCCACAAATCACTGAATGTCCGATTTTGGTACTTAGATAAAACTGACGAAAAAAGTGATTGTCATAATTCACAACTGCATATAATAATGTTAAATTGTTTTGAACAGGGATCAAAATGGATATTTTCTTTATATACAATTACTATAGTTTAATTCAATAATAACTGAACAAACAATTGTGGAACCGCGTAGTGCGTACATGCGGCTTGTGCTGCGTGTGCAGCATAATGCTTTTACACACACACGCTGCATACTGCGTCAAAGCGCTTAGGCTTGAAAATATGCACAAGTATGGTGCTACATCAATCGTGTACATGTATATCGTAGCTACGTATAGATGGGGTGACAGGTGACGTCACACTAGGCATTTGGTCGGAAGTTGCAACTGTTCTTTGCCCGGCGCTTTGCACGCACATCCTGTTTGTTTATAGGACCTGTGCTTTTAAAACTCGCGCCAAAGCATTATAAAGGGCAATAAGGCAGCATAGCGGACAGTGTTGTGGTCATAAAGCTGTTCCCTCAAGCATGTATCGACAGTCCATTCCCTTTGACCGTTGCGTTTGTTGATAAACATTGCAGTCACCTCATCGATACACTAGGAAAAACATGTTCGTTCAATAATTAATGAGATGATAGGTACATAAAGTTCAACAAACCAAACAGATAGAAGTAAATAATTTCTTCTTAGCTTCGCACATTATATAAATGATAGTCAGTGACATTTTTTTCACTGAACAACTTGGTTACTCAATCAGATGGCTAGCTTTATAGCCAACAATTTTACTTAGTAGTTCTGGACATAATTATACCATCAAAAGCCCCAAGTTCCTAAAACGAAAAACCTTTCTGAACATCATGAATACTTACTTTTGACTGCACTTCAAATAAAGTTTTACACATACATTAATATGACCATTTTACCAACACATTTGTTCTCTATTACAAAAGAGGGTACATCTGACATTTAAGAATTTGGTGTTTTGGGGTACCGTATGGTACTCTGTTTACATTTAAAGGCATATTGTGTGATCTTTTCCAGGTGCTCTCTATTCATGATTTTTTTTTTTAGAAAGTGGATTTTCTTGCACATTTCTGATCATAAATATATTCTGAGTTACAGAGCGATACAATTCCTAATTACTTCAAAATCATGGTTTTTCGAGTGAAAATAGAGTAAAAATATTTTCAACCCCTAAACACCATGATTTTGAAGTAATTAGGAATCGTATCACTCTGTAACTCAGAATATTAAATTAATTATGATCAGAAATGTAAATCTGCAATGAAATCTACTTTCTAAAAGAAATCATGAATAGAGGGCCCCCTGGACAAGATCACATGCCTTTAAGGGGAGTATAGTTTTAAAGAATCAAATCAAGGACATGCACAAGCATTCTGTTTTTAGGATAATTGTTTGATTTTACTTGGACATTACATTACCGTATCAAAGAAATAGCATTTGTCATTTGAAAACATCAGTCTTTTTCAGTTTTTACATAGTATAACTTTGCTGTTTCAATATTTGGGCTTAACATGTTGTACTTTTACGACACATTCATCAACTTATTTCAACTTGTTGACAACGAGATAGACATAACTCACTTTTGGTCATTTTGATATGGTAGTGACTTACCTAAAATATCATTGTCGTCCAAATATTCTAAGTACCAAAAAGACTTACAAAATACTCAGAAATAGCCCCATTTAAAGCACAGTTCATTTGTACACACAACTCAATGGAATCCAATATCGTCGTTATTCTTTCAAAACCTTGTATGTTTTTCCGGCCCTTCAGCATGTATAAAGTAAAACTGCCAACAGTTATGCATAGGGAGAGTTGCTTTATACATGTTCCGGGACAAGAGAACTTACAAGGTTTTGATAGATGTGATTTTGTCACTTAAAAATGTTTAGAGCAGACTACCTAAAGGTCATACATAGGAAGTATTACTTTATACATGCTGAAGGGCTGGATGGAGAAGATACAAGGTTTTGAAAGAATAGCGACGATATATTTATACTCATTTTTCTCAGAATGTCCTTTTTTGAGTTAAATCTTTCTGGTTGTCTACATGGATTCTGTCTTTATGATTTGTTAAAATTCCTGTCACACGTTGTGAATAGGTTGCACCTATTTGAGTCACTACACTTACCATGCAATGATACTATGTGACGTGTTCCACCGAAACCAGACACAATTGGGCAAGATATCAAAATTGAGTAAGTAATTGATTAAAGTAGAGATTTTCAGCTTTACAATGGTACTTTCTTTTTTTTAATCAGACTTCCCAAAGCGGAGTTAAATCATTATTTTCAAGTTTGTCTGTACGAAAACTCAAAACTGAGATATCGTCCTTTAAAGATGTACTTACAATGTACTTCAAAAAAACAAAAAAAATGCATTTTATTTTTGTTGGTTTAATTTTTTTTATCTGAAACTTTCACAATAATGTTATAAACACTCAGAAGATTAATTATTTACAAGAACCTCAAATTCCCAAAAAATCACCCCCAATTAGGTTTTGGGCTATTTCTCAGTTGGGAGCTCTGCCCAATTCCGTCTGTTTTGGTAGAACACGTCACATTTGTTAAAATTCCTGTCACATGGTGTGAATAGGTTGCACTATTTGAGTCACTACACTTACCATGCAATGATACTATAGTCATGTGATTTTGCTTTTGCTGTGCAAAATGGATGTTTGCCGAGCATTAGTAATTTCTTACTGGTGCAATATTACCACATTTGGACCCTATTTCTTAAATCTTCTTAAGTTGGATTTAAGAACAATTAATTCTTCTTATATCCTGAATATTCTTCTTAAATCCTGAACTCTTCTTAAGTTAAGAAGATTCTTATTTTCCATTTCATGAAACAACTTAAGAAGAATATCCTTCTTAAGTTCCTTCTTAACTTAAGAAGAGGTCAGGGACTAAAAGTTGTAATGAATTCTTAAATTCTAAGATAATATTCTTCTTATCATAATAAGAGTTTTTTGACCTTGTGATATAGTTTGTACCATCACACTTTCAGGCATTAAATATTTATATAAACTCCTCACAAAAAGTATCGAAACACCTTACACATGATCCAATAATTAACGGTCCAAAAGGGTATGAATTAATCAAAGCCAATGATCCAGTGCATAATTTTGTTCTGCATATTTTGACACCTCGATTGTTGAGATACGATGTTGTGGAGCGGAGTTATTGCCATTTCAATGGTCGTAGGTCCAGTTTCAAAAGTGACAATCATCCCTATAGACAATAGATGCAAGTTTGCATTTATTGATTTTGAATGATCAGGTTTTATGCTTTACACACATGTACAAAAATGCAACATTCAATCAGAAAATGAAGATAATGTGTTCCTTTCATAACACAGATTTATTGTTTTCTTTCAACTTCAACGTTGCCATGACTTTATCTTTGTCTTCAGTACTTTGTGCGTCCACTATCATTGTCCACAACAGCGTGTGTAAAGCATAAACCTGATCATCATGATCATTGATAACAGTAATACAAACCTGCTTCTATAGAGACGATTGTCATTTTTGAAACTGCACCTACGTCCATTGAAATGACAATAACTCCGCTCCGCAACATCGTATCTCAACAATCGTGGTGTCAAAATAAGCAAAACAAAATTATGCACTGGATCATTGGCTTTGATTAATTTATACCCTTTCGGACCGTTAATTATTGGATCATGTGTAAGGTGTTTCGATACTTTTTGTGAGGAGTTTACTATATCCCTGTGGTTTTACAATGATCATGTGATCATAGATCTGCAAACATGTCTTCCTCATTTTTCTTGGCAGATTGTCTAGTCCTTCTTTTTCTACCTTTTGTTGGCGATTCAGAATCAGTTTGTGAGTCTGATTTCTTTGAATTGCTCCCGGATCCAGTGTCAGATTGAGAATTGGATTGTTTCTTATTTGTCCTCGTCTTCCTCCCAGTTTGTGTCTCATCAGATAGAGCATCATCTGTCTTATTCACTTCTTCCGATCCTCTCGTTTCACTCTCCTGATGAGGAGTATCTCCATCACCTTCAACCTGATTTGTATCATCATTATTCCCAGCAGCACCAACTGTTACCCATTTACCCGTTGTTGAATTTGACGCGCCTTTGGCTGAGACACTATCTAGTTCTGTGCCCTGGGATTCAGCTGGAGTATCACTGCTTATGGTAGCGTTTTTATCAACAACAGTCCCTACTTTAGGAACACCTTCGTTTGATTCAACAGCTGTGTTACCATTGTTACCTGCAACCAGACTATCATCTTGTGTAGAACTGTTCTCTTTATTGTTCTCCTTATCTTTGTCAGTTTGTGTTGCTTCCTGTCCATTCACGGTTGTGTCTTTACCAGTAGACAAGGAGGAATCAGTTATATTGTTACTTTGAGTAACTTCCATCTCCTCCTCCTCATCATCACCATCATCCAACACCACCGAACTGATAGGCAACTGTTCCTTTCCTTTCTTACCCATAATCTTCAACTGAATCTTGGGTCTTGGTTCCGTTGAAAGAGTTGAAGCAGATGTGACTGTCGTTGCTTCTGCACCAGATGAAGATTTCTCTACCGTAGTTACAGTTTCTGTGGTAGAAGTTGATGATATAGACATGGTTTCTGTTGGTGTTGCATTTGATACACCGGGTGCATTGTCTTCCATGGGTGATGTCCCTTCATCACTTCCAGGAGACAAGATTTCAATACACTCTTCTACATCTTCCTCGCCATCACCATACAAGCCATTCTTATCAGTTACAGTGCCACCTTTGACCCATTGGACATTACTGGTGGAAGCAGAGGATGAAGGTTGTCCATCTTGTTGTTGCAGTTTATCAAATCTTGCCTTGGTTTTCTGCCACCTGGCATTCTTTCTCCTGTGGGTCATGTACTGCGCCTGGTCCATTGAAACACCCATGTTTGCCCCAAGACCAGAGTTCTTGTCGTGTACAAGAACTTGAATCTGTAAGATGAAAAGCATAATGGATATTTTAAATTAACAAAGGCTGTTATTGAAGGTTTTTCATTTGGTTTTCGAACCCATTGACATCCGCTCACTTCCTCATCCCCGATTTCTGTTGTAAAATGCATGATGAGATTAAATAGGTATGCAGGTATGTATGTTGTAAAGTAATTTGGTGCAGTAGCGTGTCCAAGGTGACTATCATTTGGGGGATTGCACCTATTCGGTAGAATTAAAGGATTTAACTTCATTTTTATCCAATTTCAAGGCGTCAGTTAGGGGAATCGAAACCAAATTTGTATACAAATATCATTTTAGAAGCCCATTTAAAACTTAATTGTAGTCAGATTCAGGTACATAAAAATAATGTTTTCAGAAACAGGTAACTCAGCAAAATAGTGTAAAGTCATTCAAGGGGATGGATAACCTGCCCCCCCCCCCCACCAGGGAAATTCTGCACATGCCACTGATTTGGTACAGCATAATGTATAATAGGGAATTGTTTCTCTTATACCTGAGAGGTTAGATCTGACAGATCATTATACTTTTGTCTATTCTTGTTCAAAGCGCTTTATAATGCCTTCATTTTCCAGACACAAATTTGATGAAAACTCTGTATAATTCTTCTACATATTTATTCAACTTACTGGTTCTGTAATGCCAGCATCTGTAATGCCAGACAAATTTGATAAAAACTCTGTATAATTCTTCTACATATTTATTCAACTTACCGGTTCTGTAATGCCAGCATCCTTTTTGCCAAGACCTTTACCCTCCTTCCAGCCCATTTTTTCTAGCATCTTGCGTCCAACGTTGCTCTCACCAATGGCTCTGTAAAATAAACAGGAACGATGTATTTCTTTAAGTTGATATTAAACTCTATGATTATGATGGAAAGTTGAGATACTTCTTGGTATCATAACTGAGGCTGTAGGCCATAGCTTTCAAGGCTATTTTCGTTTCTTTATTCAGAATTGTAATGCTGTCAAACAAGTCAGGTGACCACCTCTTTGGAAATCATGTGACAGCATTGCTACGGTATCAACATTATCACAAAATTGAAGGATGAACTGATGGTTTGAAAGCTATATTCTGCTTTAATTATCGTTTTCATGCAATTGTTTATACAAACAATTTGATTTATTTTGATGATAATCGTAGGCTGAACACTTTCGTCAATGGTTTAGGCAATTGCCACCACAAATCTGCCTTCAATTGGTATCAGCAGCATTGCTGTCTATAATATACTAATACCTACCTATCTACTGATGCAGGTGCGTCATCAGATTGATATGGGTTATCACTACCAACAGTCTGTCTTCTAGCTCCAGCTCTATCAGTATAAGCAGCATTACTTGTAGATAGATCTTGCTGTCTATACTATACTAATACCTACCTATCTACTGATGCAGGTGCGTCATCAGATTGATATGGGTTATCACTACCAACAGTCTGTCTTCTAGCTCCAGCTCTATCAGTATAAGCAGCATTACTTGTAGATAGATCTTGCTGTCTATACTATACTAATACCTACCTATCTACTGATGCAGGTGCGTCAACAGATTGATATGGGTTATCACTACCAACAGTCTGTCTTCTAGCTCCAGCTCTATCAGTATAAGCAGCATTACTTGTAGATAGATCTTGCTGTCTATACTATACTAATACCTACCTATCTACTGATGCAGGTGCGTCATCAGATTGATATGGGTTATCACTACCAACAGTCTGTCTTCTAGCTCCAGCTCTATCAGTATAAGCAGCATTACTTGTAGATAGATCTTGCTGTCTATACTATACTAATACCTACCTATCTACTGATGCAGGTGCGTCATAAGATTGATATGGGTTATCACTACCAACAGTCTGTCTTCTAGCCCCAGCTCTATCAGAATAAGTAGCATTACTTGTAGATAGATCTTACTGTCTATACTATACTAATACCTACCTATCTACTGATGCAGGTGCGTCAACAGATTGATATGGGTTATCACTACCAACAGTCTGTCTTCTAGCTCCAGCTCTATCAGTATAAGCAGCATTACTTGTAGATAGATCTTGCTGTCTATACTATACTAATACCTACCTATCTACTGATGCAGGTGCGTCATCAGATTGATATGGGTTATCACTACCAACAGTCTGTCTTCTAGCTCCAGCTCTATCAGTATAAGCAGCATTACTTGTAGATAGATCTTGCTGTCTATTCTATACTAATACCTACCTATCTACTGATGCAGGTGCGTCATCAGATTGATATGGGTTATCACTACCAACAGTCTGTCTTCTAGCTCCAGCTCTATCAGTATAAGCAGCATTACTTGTAGATGGATCTTACTGTCTATACTATACTAATACCTACCTATCTACTGATGCAGGTGCGTCAACAGATTGATATGGGTTATCACTACCAACAGTCTGTCTTCTAGCTCCAGCTCTAGCAGTATAAGCAGCATTACTTGTACATGGATCTTGCTGTCTATACTATACTAATACCTACCTATCTACTGATGCAGGTGCGTCATCAGATTGATATGGGTTATCACTACCAACAGTCTGTCTTCTAGCTTCAGCTCTATCAGTATAAGCAGCATTACTTGTAGATAGATCTTGCTGTCTATACTATACTAATACCTACCTATCTACTGATGCAGGTGCGTCATCAGATTGATATGGGTTATCACTATACCAACAGTCTGTCTTCTAGCTCCAGCTCTATCAGTATAAGCAGCATTACTTGTAGATAGATCTTACTGTCTATACTATACTAATACCTACCTATCTACTGATGCAGGTGCGTCAACAGATTGATATGGGTTATCACTATACCAACAGTCTGTCTTCTAGCTCCAGCTCTATCAGTATAAGCAGCATTACTTGTAGATAGATCTTGCTGTCTATACTATACTGATACCTACCTATCTACTGATGCAGGTGCGTCATCAGATTGATATGGGTTATCACTACCAACAGTCTGTCTTCTAGCTCCAGCTCTATCAGTATAAGCAGCATTACTTGTAGATAGATCTTGCTGTCTATACTATACTAATACCTACCTATCTACTGATGCAGGTGCGTCATCAGATTGATATGGGTTATCACTACCAACAGTCTGTCTTCTAGCTCCAGCTCTATCAGTATAAGCAGCATTACTTGTCGATGGATCTTGCTGTCGGTAGTTATCTTTTACGAGATTGTATTTTTTCTTCATTTTCCTCAGCTCTTTCCGCCTCATTTGTTCCTTGTCGGCTTGTGACACTAGGGCATATGTTACTGAAAGGTAAATATGAATGAAATGATTAGGTTTATTTGACTCTAAATATTGAATGATAAATGATGTTTATTTTAAACAGGTTATTTGAGTTGTTGCTAACAAACTACCCGCAAGTGATAATCAGTGTTGTAAACAATTGAATCACTGACATGTTTCCAGTTAGATTAGAGTCAAAATGTTGATGAGTTGACTTCACTCACTGAGGGCAAATGATTTGATTAAATTCTGTGTAACTTATTGAGTGTATAGAACCAAGGCTTGTAGGCTTGCACGACTTGGTCACCATTAGTTGGGTCGCGACCATTGGCACTAGTCTCGACTGCGACTATGTACCTCACAATAGTCGACTAGTAAAGTGTACTTTTAGAAATCCTAAATATCCACACCGAATGAGTGACAAATCTACTCACAAGGGCGCATGTGATATAATGCCACCTTAGTTAGATATATTCCCTGTTAAGCAAATACGTTATACTCTGTTTGGCCATCTTGAGACAGTGACGTAACCGCGTATTCTACTAATTGCATCACATAACGCGCGTGCATACTCTCGGCGCTGGCGTACAAACACGAGCGTTGAAAGGCGGAAGATACACACGCGTGCGTAAAAGCTGCGCCTGTTCAGTTACGTCACTGTCTCGAAATGGCCAAACAGAGTATAGTGTAAGTCAACTGTTCTTTTGTTTGCGTCATACTTCCTTTAGTTATACATTATCAAGACGGCGACTAGTCGCGACCATTTGGTGGCGACTGGTCAACCAGGAAAATAACTCTTGTTGTGCAAGCCTGGAGGCTTGGTTACTGTGTGATCTAAGGATATTTGGCTTTTAGGGTTCACATTTTTGTCTAGGTACAAGGTTTAGTACATCCGTTTTGCCCACTTTTTTTTTCTTCTTCTCTGTCATCTCTCAAGATTCCCAAAATACTAAAACATCAAAAATGTATATTGTTGTGCAGAAATACCCCTATTCTTACCTTGGTTGTTCTTACCTTGGTTGTTGTCAGGGTTTAATTGCGCAATGAGAGCTTGAACTTGGCCAGGCTCACACTCATCGCATGTATCACTGCCAGGATGAATGTGTAGTCGTAGGGTTGTACTACCAACGGTCAGATAATCTTTGTGGCTTACTGGATGGGGCTCACTTACAGAACGTGCCTGAATAAAGAGGGATGGATGATGATAAATGATGAATATTCATTGGTTAGCATTGCATACTATATATGGGTGCAAACTCATTACATGTTTTATCACTAGGATGGATATGTAGGGGTGTACTTCCTACAATCAGGCTATATTAATTAAAGGTGTATGTTCCGATCACTTTTTTTTGTCTATGATTTTTTTTCACATCATGATATTTGGATATCAGAAGAATCCCCATATTTTTCTCATTATGCCTGTAAAATCTTAAGGGCCAAAAATGATCCATTTAGATATTATAGGCTAAAATGTGGTGAATTACTGCCAAATGTGGTTAATCACCAGCCAGTGTGTGTACTGCTCAATGGGTAAAATTCTTGTGACCTTGTGCTTCTAAAATTAGAACCATTTGAGTTATGCAACTCAAACTTTGAAATTTGACAATTTTAAGGATGACCTTTCATGTAAAATAGAAAACATCACGTTGAGAATCGGGCCAGCAATTAGAACATCTACCTTTAAATTCTTTGACTCAAAGCTTCTGCGAAAGAATTTCTTCTTTTTTAAAGAAAAGGCGATAAAATAAACTCAAAATTCCTATTTTGATGTCAAGTTTCTGAGTTTTACGCAAATACGAAACTGTAAATAAAGTAGCACGTAAGACAGTCTCTGTCGCAGAAGACGGTATAGCGCCATGCGTACGATACTAAACTGTTTGTGTTTAGCGACTAAAAAGCGACATGAGACTAAATCTAGAAGCAACATGGAGATGACAAAGTGAAAGTGAAAATTGTCAGCCTGGGAGACACGCAATACTGGGTGGTGGTTTTTCCACCAAACTAGGCATGTATCTGAGCTCATTAAAATAGCCTAGAAAATGTGACCTTTGACAGCATCTTGCCATTAATGAGTGTGCCATTCTGACTGCCTAAGTCAGTGATACAATACAGTTTCAATGTCTCATTGTATTTAATCTCTGCATGGTGTTTCCTATCCCAACATTACTAGTATCCCTGATAGCCTACCTTTGACAGCATCTTGCCATTGATAAGTGTGCCATTTTGACTGCCTAAGTCAGTGATACAATACAGTTTCAATGACTCATTGTATTTAATCTCTGCATGGTGTTTCCTATCCCAACATTACTAGTATCCCTGATAGCCTACCTTTGACAGCATCTTGCCATTGATAAGTGTGCCATTCTGACTGCCTAAGTCAGTGATACAATACAGTTTCAATGACTCATTGTATTTAATCTCTGCATGGTGTTTCCTATCCCAACATTACTAGTATCCCTGATAGCCTACCTTTGACAGCATCTTGCCATTGATAAGTGTGCCATTCTGACTGCCTAAGTCAGTGATACAATACAGTTTCAATGACTCATTGTATTTAATCTCTGCATGGTGTTTCCTATCCCAACATTACTAGTATCCCTGATAGCCTACCTTTGACAGCATCTTGCCATTGATAAGTGTGCCATTCTGACTGCCTAAGTCAGTGATACAATACAGTTTCAATGACTCATTGTATTTAATCTCTGCATGGTGTTTCCTATCCCAACATTACTAGTATCCCTGATAGCCTACCTTTGACAGCATCTTGCCATTGATAAGTGTGCCATTCTGACTGCCTAAGTCAGTGATACAATACAGTTTCAATGACTCATTGTATTTAATCTCTGCATGGTGTTTCCTATCCCAACATTACTAGTATCCCTGATAGCCTACCTTTGACAGCATCTTGCCATTGATAAGTGTGCCATTCTGACTGCCTAAGTCAGTGATACAATACAGTTTCAATGTCTCATTGTATTTAATCTCTGCATGCACAGTATAGGAGTTTCCTATCCCAACATTAATAGTATCCCTGATAGCCTACCTTTGACAGCATCTTGCCATTGATAAGTGTGCCATTCTGACTGCCTAAGTCAGTGATACAATACAGTTTCAATGTCTCATTGTATTTAATCTCTGCATGATGTTTCCTATCCCTACATTAATAGTATCCCTGATAGCATACCTTTGACAGCATCTTGCCATTAATGAGTGTGCCATTCTGACTGCCCAAGTCAGTGATACAATACAGTTTCAATGTCTCATTGTATTTAATCTCTGCATGGTGTTTCCTATCCCAACATTAATAGTATCCCTGATAGCCTACCTTTGACAGCATCTTGCCATTGATAAGTGTGCCATTCTGACTGCCTAAGTCAGTGATACAATACAGTTTCAATGTCTCATTGTATTTAATCTCTGCATGCACAGTATAGGAGTTTCCTATCCCAACATTAATAGTATCCCTGATAGCCTACCTTTGACAGCATCTTGCCATTGATAAGTGTGCCATTCTGACTGCCTAAGTCAGTGATACAATACAGTTTCAATGACTCATTGTATTTAATCTCTGCATGGTGTTTGCTTACACCCAGCTCTGGGATGGTTACTATATGGCTGGTGCCTTCCCTGTATAACAATTATAGAAATTGAAGAATGCAAAGAACACAATTTTATTAACTATACAATATAGCAATCGCATAAACATGAAGCATACTCTCTCATAAACCAAGATACAAATTTGAACAAGATAAGGTGACTAAAAACCCTGTTCTACGGGTCCTACCGACCCATTTTGTATTTGTATTTTTTGGGGAAAATGAAAAATTCAGGATTTAAAATAAAATCCTGATTTTTTTCATTTTTCCCCAAAATAAAAATGTTTGAAAATTGTTCATTGTTTTTGGAAATTTTGAAAATAGTTGAAAAATTTCACCAACATTTTTGTGAAAACACACACACAAAACTGACACACTACCTGAGAGGTCCGTTTGCCTGTAGAATAGGGTGTTTTGGTGCATAATGAATCATTAAAATGATGCATCATGCTTTAGTAATGATGCCTATTTCATCCATCTCCTATGACTTGTAGGAATCATTATTGGCCTTCAACGTGGCGATTTTGTTGAATAGTTATCACACAGTTATAGAAAATATTATTTGCCGAGTACAATGCTTACATCAAATTCTAATAGTATGAATATCGTATATAATATTACTGTTGAATGAACAGATTTTTTGAATTTGTTTGGGGTGGGGATGCATGAAAATTATTATCTAAATGGAAGAGATAATTCTTTAGTTGACATATTTTAGTTGCAGGACGCAGGTTGCTAGATTTTGATTGTCTTTTTAAGAGTCTTCATACAGATGTATTTTTTTAGTATATTTACTAACCGTCCTATTGTACCACCAGTGCATGTTACAAAAAACAATGAACCGAGTTACTAACCGTCCTATTGTACCACCAGTGCATGTTACAACAAACAATGAACCGAGTTGAATCTTGTCTGATCTCGTCACTATCATTCTGATGCATGGTGGGAAATCTTGTCTGGTCACTGAAAAAATAATGAGGAAGTTTTATTAGAAATGTAAAAATAAAAAATACAATCTGTTCTGCCTCAAAAATATATACTTTGGTTGAATGTGTTAAGTTATGCAATTAATATACTGGCAGACCAAACATAAAACACATGCGAATGCTCATTTTATAAGCAATGCTCATTTAAACCCAAACTGCATATTATCCACACAAGATAAGATTAACCAAATTCTAGTCACTGATTTATAAACTGATGTTTGTTTGGTGCAATTCTCCTTCCCCCCTTCTTTTTTACATGTTAGATTTAACAGCCACTGGACATGCATGACTTTACAATGCAATATTTGGCTAGAATATCCTGGGTGTATCAGGGATGCAAGTGGGTGATTGATCCATTTCCTTAACTTTTTATGTGAGCTTGGCCAGACGGCCCGAGCGTTTGCGCGCGGCATCAAACATTTATTGGGGTACAAGGTATCACCCACAAAAAAACCATATGTTTGCCTCTTTTTATGCCGAAACATCATCATCTGATTCTGGAAATTTAAAAATAAAAAAAATATGATGGCCTCATTTCCGGAATTCCAGAAATGTCCTGAAGTCTTGCATGCCTGGTATATTCATATTCTAAGGCCTAAAATGTTTTTGTTTGATTGGCGTCACCTGACCGACCCTATTTTCCCCACAGACCCTAAACATTTTATTTATTTTTTGTGAGAAAAAGAAGAACAAAAAACACCCAAAAAACATTTGTTTATGTCTGTATGGTATGTGTGCTGGTATATACAATTTCATAGACGTTTTATAGATTTAAAAAATCAAAAAAAATCCAACCTACCTACCCTATTTGTTGTTGCTATGTTACGCCAATCGAACCTTTTTTTTAAGGCCTAATTTACTGCATTCCATCCTAACAATGTTAAAATGATTGCACTAACCTAGCACTTGTTCCGGGATATCATCGCTCTCTAATTCAGAGCTATCATCACTAGACGATAAGTCCTCCGCCGAGCTATCACTTAGTTCTCCTTCTTCCATATCAGAATCATCAGAGTCAGAATCAAGGATGGTGATTTCTTCTATTTCTTCTTTCCTCTTGCTCTCAACCTCCATTATTTCATCATCGACCTGCCCCTCCTCTTTCTCGCCACTGTCCGCGTCTTTATTGCCACTTTCTGCTTCTTTATTGCCACTTTCTGCGTCTTTATTGCCACTTTCAGCATCTTTCTTATCAGACGCGTGTTGAGGACTGTCATCTGAGGTCGTCTCTTCCCCATGAGTGGAGTTTGATTTGGCTTCACTTTCCTTATTATCAGATTTTGTTTCTCCCTGCGAGGTACTCGGTTGTGATGGGGATTTTGGATCAGATGTAGATGGTTCACTGTCATCCTTTTGTGCCTTGTCCTCCGTTTCCTTTTCTTGATTTGAGTCCTCTTTTTTCTTGGCGTCTTTGTCTTTTTCCGTAGAGGATTTTTCATCTGCAGATTTGTCATCATCTCCTTGTTCTTTAGTGGCATCTGCATCATTCTTTTGAGCCTCATCCTCATCAATGGCCATACTTGATTCGCCAACTGTCTTATCAGATCCCTCTTCATCTAACTTGCTAGCTTTCTGATTAGCCGAGTGTTTCTTGGGTGTTTTCTTTTTACGTCTTGATTTCTCTTTTGTGGGTGATGCAGATTCAGGATCTTCCATTTCACCCTCAGTTGGTATCTGTTCCTCAGTGTCTTTTGAGGAAGTTTCTGGCCCACTCTTTTCCTCACTTTTATCATCATGACTAGTGGCTGTATGAGGAGCCTTTCCAGCGCTACCTTTCCTTTTACGCTTTGCCTTTCTTGGCCTTTTATTTTCTGGGCTGTCATCATCCAGGACTTCAATAACTTCACATTCCATGTCGTCTCTTTCACTGGCATCCCTCTGAGATGATACACAACCATGGTAGTGATGGATGGATGGTTGGAGCAAGAGTTTGCAAGAAAACAAAGAAAATAAAAGAAACAATTAGGTTTTGCATACCGATTGGGTTGTATCTTGTTGCTTGGCCTTGATAAATGGCTTGGTTTGATGTGGCACAGGTTGTGGCAGACATCTGCTGGGCTTGGTTTGAGATGTTTAGATTAGACATGGCGCTCTCTAGACCAGTAGATGCACTCCCCTTTTTACACAAATGAAATTGAGTGGAATCTATTTCATTACCTAATATGTACCATTCTGTATAGTCAAGTTCATAATTCCTGACATACTTGCATGCAAGTTTGTTTCAACATTCCAACACTGACAAACTGTGGGAGCAAGGCTCAAGATAAGCGGGCGCTTGACGATTCTTACCCCTCGGTCCTTCTGCCAAAGCGCCCGGTAATGCTGAAAATTGAACAACCGAGCGCTGATATTTTGTCCAAACCAGCGCCCTGGAAGCTTGCCCAAAACATCGAATTTCGCTTAAGCTTAATGGTTTAATAAAAGGTTAGCTCCCAGTAGACTAAAAGAAGCACCTGGTTTTCAATAAATCCCCCTGATCCGAACGCTACTTTTGAAAAAAGTAGCTCCCGGTAAAAAAAATCTGTTATCTTGAGCCTTGTGTGAGAGGGGTCTGTTCAATTGAAGAGCCATTGAGAACAGATTGTTTCATCCATAGAGAGGGTATAATATAATACCTATCATTTTTAGCATCTTTAAAAGTACATCCAAAATTTGGTGGCTATGTAATCAACATGATTGTGAAATGCCATACTTGTGCGTTTATGCCTAACATCAAATATTTAGACCAAGAATACAGGGTGTCACTACCAAAGTCGTCATTGTCATTTCAAAGGTGAAACATTTTATTGCAGTTTGATATCAAATGTTGGCCAAGTGGTGTATGACCCTTGATCAAGCACCAGGAAGTGTTGGGTAATTGGTGAAATAATGATAGTATAACTAGTATATAAAACAGTGCCTAATGAACTATGTGAAGGCCTGGGATTTACCAACTTGATGCAATCTGCAGTACAGTATTGAAAACAAACATCATTCATCGATGTTCTGTCAAAACCTCGTATGTTTTTCAGGCCTTCAGCATGTATAAAGATAAACTGCCCAATGATTTTGCATAGGAGGTGTTGCTTTATACATGATCAGGGGCAAGATTGATATATGTGTTTTTGCCCTTGAACATGTTTAGAGCAGATTGTCCAAATGTTATAACATAAGAAGTTTTATTTTATACATGCTGAAGGGCCAAATGGAGATGCATGGTTTTGACATAACAGCAACGACATGGCATCACTAGACTATTAACATCTCCAGGTACACTAGATCAGCACTCATACAAACTACTCATATGGACATCAAATCTCTGTGGAACACCTTTTGAAATTTCTAACCATTTTGTGTATAAATTGTCTTAGTCTTACCCTCTGTCTCTTATCCCTCCTTCTCTTTCCTTTCCTTGGTCTACTAGCATCCCAACCACCTTGAGGTATCATTCCACTAGGATCAACATCTACTTGGGAATGAAATTGATATGTTCTCGTGGTTTGATCATAGAAGTAGTACACACCAGTGCTGGGGTCATAATACAGATGGTTATTCTGAAAGATAAGTAATTGTTATTCATTCGTTACGTTTTACATAGCATCTACATTGGGAAAGGCTATGGCATCTTAAAATTAAAATGATTTTTTTAAACATTATTTATTCATTTCGCTTGCTTGACTTGTATCCTTTGCTAGATCCTCTTGTATCCTTTACTAGTCATTGATTCTGCCACAATCAAGCTTATAGGCCAAAACATGGATAATATTTACTACATATGTTCGGCCGCTTCAGACTGTCAACAAAGACTTTGTATATGATACATTAGTGTTCGTTCGTCTGGTACCCACATAAACACAGCCTGTGGTCTAGTGGGAAATTATTTGCAGCAATAGTGAAGAGGGACCAGGTCTTAGACTGTGTATTTTTAAGGTCTTTGTTAATTTAATTCATGCCAGTTTGTCCGAGTCTATATATTATTTATTCATTTCACTTACTCAGCTTGTATCCTTTGCTCGATCCTCATGTGGATTTAATTGAGCTTCGTTAGTCATAGATTCTGCCAAAATCATGCTTGTAGGCCAACATATTACTAATATTACTACATGTATTTTGGCTGCTTAAGACTTTGTATCTGGTATCCATGTAAACACAGCCTCTGTGGTCTAGTTACGGAATTCTGTGCCGCAATAGTAAAGAGGGACTGGGTTCGAGATCATGTATTTTAAGGCGTATGTTAATGCAATTCACGCCAGTTTTTCAGAGTCTATGTATTATTTAATATTTTTTACTTTGATCAATTTGAAAAATTCATTATCTTTTTACGATCTGTGTGATCTTTTAAACCCAGGTGCTTAGCTATGGACCAGGGTGTCCTCTAGTGATTTGAAGCTTGCAACATTTGATAATTTCATGAGAGATTTAATCATCTTTTAATATTATTTTATGTTGATATTAACTCCATATCCCCCGCATTAATTTCTACACTTGCTGGGTTTATTTGTGTCATACAATGTATGGTCTCAGATTGAATATTATTAGTGCTGTTATCGATACAAAATTTTGTATCGATATGTCGTCAAAGAAAACTTCCGACATGTCGATATATTATCGATAAAATAACTTTTTGGTTTCCGAATTCTGCAACTATCGTCTCAAATCAAAAACGTCAGATAAAACCTGATCAGATCGGGAATGGGAGAAATATTCCTATCAATGATGTACCCCACCAATAAATAACTTTGAAAAAGTCATTTAAAAACGTTAAACGAAGACTAAAATGAACAAATTCTGAATTAGCTTGCCGATATGGTCGCCAGCTTTTAATTGAAGAAAATCATCCTTTACGCATGCATGTGACATTGTGCTTCGGATTTATTCGATTTCCCTTCGGCCTTTTCCGAAACCCGATACGAATGACGTATTGCTACGGAAATCATCCTTACGCATGCGTGTGACAATTTGTCCAATCACACATTTTACGATGATGATTTTATAAATTTATTTAATTTTCCGGAACCGGTCCGAGTGACGCAATGCCAATACCATGTGCTCTCAACTCATCTCGAAAGGCACAGTTCCACAGATGTGGATTACGCCCCTGATAGACCATTGCGCTCTATGAAAAACGTGGTTGTTTATTTATAAATACAATACGAGGGGCATTCCCCGATGGCGTTGTTATTCAGTATGAATTATTTTGATACTTGCGGTATTTGTCAGGCTTTCACCGAGGGAATGATGCACGGTACGGCCATGCACACGTCAATATACATTGTATCACAATTTGTAATGAATTGTAAGTGAATGGGGAATGTGCGGAAAACTTAAAAAGCATGTAAAACCCAATTATAAAATTCATGTCGTTTCTTTCCGATATACGAAAATATGTATCGACATGTCGTATCGTATGGAAAATATTGCGACATGCGACACTTCCGACAATCGATAACAACACTAAATATTATGGACTGAGCTACACCATTGTACTTACCGGATCATAATAGTAGCCAGTTGAATAGTCATAATAGAGCCCTGAATTTGGATCCAACACATAGCCAGAGTTTGATAATGCTGCTTCCGCTGTAGCCTTTAAACTGTCAGCAAGGGACTGATGCTCATCTTCCTATAAAGAGGTATTTATGAAGAAGATATATTGAAACAAATTTAATAAACTTCTCAAAAAAGCAAGGATTTCTTTTAATCACCTATATTTTGGATATTTTATGATACCAATATGTGATGTGATCTGTGAAAACCCGTCGGATGTCGCAGAATGTGAACTAGGGATTATGGGTAATTTTTAAAAAAAAATTAAAATTAAAAAAAATTAAAAAATTTTTTTTTAAAGAAAATTAGTTTCCAATACTTTGTATCATCATCTTTCATAAAATTTCACCTTCAAAAACTTATTTAAGTTACTTTTATTATTAACCTTATAATGTTATTATATTGAATTATGTATCTTTTTTGGCCTGTTTTCATGATTTTTTTTTGTGTAGCTTTTGATGACATCACAATCATCATTCACTCATAACTTTTTTGTAGTGATCGTAGAAAAATGATCGAAACAGTTCTGTAATCAGCACAGTTTTAGCTTTCTTATAATATAAATATCTCCAATATGAAAAATGCCACCATGTGGCGGGTTTTCACAGATCGCATCACATATGTTATATAATATATCAAAGGAAAGCTGTCAATGAGTTCATCTTCCAATGATACCAAATTTGTAGCAATCACCTGTTGTAGGTCTCGATAATGCCTTAGATTGTGGGAAGTCTCTACATCGATGTACCCAAATCACCACTATTTTGTACTCAGAAGAATTAAACAACTCTGTTGTTTGCTCAATGAATTGTTAGATGGTCATTTACTTTTGAACATAAAAAATTGATGATATTGGCCCATTCAGATTGAGACCTCCCCACATTCTGAAGTGTGTGGCTTACATGTAGCACTGAAACAACTGATTGCTAGCTACTTAATTTGGTGTCACTGGAAAGATAAACACATCAACTTTCCATTATGCAACACAATATAACAAATATAATACAAAAATAAAATAGGCAATTGAAAAGAAATTAAAACTTCTTTGTGGGTTTATAGCTAGCATGGGTGAAGTTTGGTAATCTCAGCTTTATCTTTCGTGATGAAGAGCTATTATTGTCACTAAAGCGACCAATTTTCAACCAGTGTATCATCCCAGTGCTATCGTATGGCTCAGAAACATGGACAACAACTAAGAGATTGGAGAAGAAGCTAAAAGTCACTGAGAGAGCAATGGAAAGGATATTGATTGGCGTTACAAGAAGAGACAGGGTGACCAACACAGATTTAAGGAAGAAAACAGAAGTGAGGGACATCATACTGGAAATAAAAAATAAAAAATGGAGATGGGCTGGCCATCTAGCCAGGAGGAAAGACAACAGATGGACTCATAAATTAACAGACTGGATCCCCAGAGCATTCACCAGAGGAAGAGGCAGGCCAAACAGACGGTGGATAGACGACATCATAGAGTATGGCAACGTTGCTTGGAAAAGGACAGCTCAGGACAGAGTGAAATGGAAAATTGATGAAGAGGCCTTCCTTCTGCAGTGGAGTGAAATAGGCTAGATAGATAGATAGATACCTGCACAATCAAATAGCTGCATCACATTTGGACATCTTGAAAATAATTTGCAAATTGGTAATTCTGATACAACTTGAGTTACCAATTTTCATTCAAAAATAAATGTCGATCAATATAAAAAGGAACCATTTAATGTTATGCATTTTACACTATTCTCTATAGCACTAGCAGTCATTTTGCCTGATTGACACATATTGCTTAAGCGGCCTTGCCTTTAACAAATAGAGGAAAGCTCGTTCCTTTTTTCTATTGTTAAAAGGAGTGAAAAAGGATCGGTGATTAACACCCACTGACTCTTTCCTTGCTCTTTCCCCAAGCTTTCCTCACTCTTTCCTCTATTTGTAAAAGGCAAGCCCCTAAATGATCCATGGTGTCTAAAATTGTTTGCTATTGTTGAATATAAATGGTTACAGTATCAACAATTATGTGGAGTACATACAGCTCTTTTTGATGAGTACTTGCCATGAAACTGTCGATTAATCCTAATCCTCATGGCTGATCTCAACTTGGTTCCAAGGATGGCTTTTGGATATGATCTGGACTACAAAGGTCAGTAATAGGGCCTACAACACTTAAGGATACATCCAATGGATAAATCATATGATGATTATTCGAAGAACAGACTTTGGTCATGTTTGCAGGTGCATTCTCTCTATAGTTTAATCAGTTCCAAATTGGCAAGAAATATTTGGTTTTTATCTCACCGTGCGCAAAAATAATCCAAGCGCACATGTGAGATTATGGCCACACGCACACGGTTTATGCCGTATGCACGTGTCACGGATATGATGCACAGTGCGCCCACATCCTTCTGTAATCATTCGCTGCTGTTATAAGGCTTCGCCAATTTGGAACTGATCAAACTATAGCTAATTTGACCAATTTGATTGTTTCCATACCTCTGCACCTCCCCAGAAGCGAGGTGTCATTCCACTTCCTGTTGATGTACTCGGTATTTCAATGACATCATCCTGACCCTCCAAATCATCTGCTGCTGTTGACGATGTTGCTGAAGATGTCTGACATCCAACCTCAGCAAAACTTTTCTTGGAATCCTTTTTACAGCGATGCAACTCTTTTTTGAGATGCTTTACCTAATTATACAAGAGAGAGAATGAATATGCTTAAAGGGACACAAAGTAGTGTTGAAGTTTAAAAAAAAAATTAATTCACTTCAGAATTCAAGATGAACATTAACAATTACCATTATTGTTGTTTCTACTCACAAAAACACAGCAAAACTTGATTATAACAATACCATTGCTTTTTATTGAAACTTTTCTCAAAACCCCTCTAGATGTAAAAATGGTTCGCGTTATGTATCACGCATACTGCAGGGGGACACTGTCTGATGTAAAATGCTGATGGCGGCTAGATCAGCATTTTTGAATCAACGTTTTGTTGTACAAAGAGGGCTGATTTTTCTTAATCCTTATTATAGGTGTACCATCATACATACAATTGTAAAAATATACCAATCCCAGTTTTTCTCATAATTAAGGGCGCAGCCTCCAACACATCTCTTAGTGCCCCTTTAATTGATGATGCTGCTGGTCTTGTCCCATAAACGAGTGTGTCTTCAGGCTCATACATAGATAAATACAAAACTTAAGGTCCCCCAACTTGTATGCCCTTTTTCCAACAACCAATAATCAACTCATTAAATTAGAACAATGTACATTGAATTGATTGATGCTGGTTTGTACATAATTGTATCAGGTTAATAATTTCTCGATCATTATGAACAATTTCCTCTCTTCATATCCAACTGGTTCATAACTGCCACAGCCGTGTGGACTGCATAGTCGAAGGGCGCCTGATAATATAAAATGCAGTGCGTCCTATAATAGTGTGCATTGTGTATTCAACATTGGGATGAATGCGAGTGTGACACTTGAATTGAGAAATTATTGAACTGGCAATAGGTGGAGTAAATATACTTACATGTATATCAATGAGTTGTTTAAAAAGAAAAAATAGGCACAGATATTCATAGTGATTCGCTTCCTATAAATATCACTCTTTCAGCCTTTTCAATGAACTACTTCTGGATACCAAACAAAGCAATTTAAGCCTCCCTTTCCTTGGCTTTGGTGCTTACCCTTTTTCGTAGGTCGTAATTATAGCTTTCAGAGCTTTCTTTGTGTCGTCTTGACCGGCCCAATTTCTTCTCTGCCTTCACCAGTTTCTTTTGTGTCATCTCAAGCTCTGCTTGTAAACTAGATACTTGTTTCACCAATTCTTGTATTTGCTGTGGCTGGCTGAGAAAATGAGGAGGCTGGAATATATGATGAATAAAGATATTTGTGACATGATCAAGGTAAATGATTCCCATGTCGGCAGTTTTCAATTTTGATATTTGGCCATCATTTAAGCAAGTGCAAAATGTTATAATTAAAATTGAACTTCTAGTTTTTAAGTTACAAACAATTAAAGGTAGATGTTCCGATTTTCAACTTGAAGTTTTCTATTCTACATGAAAGGTCATCCTTAAAAAAGTTGTATTCCAAAGTTTGAGTTGCATAACTCTAATGGTTCTTATTTTAGACGCACAAGATGCCGTTAAATGTGCCCATTGAGTTGTACACAAACTATATTGGTGGTTACCACCTTTCGCGGTAATTCGATGCTATTTCACCGATTTCTTCGTAATCATACTGATTTGGACCGTCAAATTTCAGTATGTTAATCAGAAAAATATGATCTTTCATATGACATGAAAATCTCCATATGTTTGAGAAAAATCTGTGTTATGAAAATGTGATCGGGTCATCTACCTTTAAGCAACTGAGAAAACAAAGTAAACATAAAAAATGTGTCACTTCTTTTAACTCATAACTTAAATCAATATTCATTTTAGAAAAAAATATTGCCCCCCCCCCAAAAAAAAATCAATTTAGTTAAAATAAGAAAAAAATAGACAATTTAAGCATAAAAAGGCAATTTTTCCCCATCCATTGTGTGCACATTTTCTTAATAAATTAGGATTAATTATAATAATAATAATAATAATAAAACCATACTTATTGAGCGCATAACACAATTAAGTCCCTATGCGCTATCACAAACAAACAAACAAACAAACAAAAACACACAGTAACATGAGTAACAAAAGACAAAACAAAAATAAATTAAACATTAACATTAAATAGGTAAGTTTTTAGCAATGATTTGAACTGTTCAAGAGTTTTGGCGGATTTAACATGATATGGTAAATTGTTCCAAAGTTCAGCAGAAGCATCTTGAAAAGAACGGCGACCATATGAAGTAGAAGGTGAAGACACATGCGCAAGAAGATATTTTGAGCCAGAACGAAGATTGCGAGTGGGCTCATATTGTTGAATAAGATCTTGCAGATACATACATGTAGGAGCAAGAGCTCGAGTACATTTAAATGTTATCAGTAGAATCTTGTAGATAATGCGAGATTTGATCGGTAACCAATGTAAGTCACGAAGGACAGGGGAAATGTGACAGCGAATCTTAGACAGAGTAACAAGTCGAGCAGCAGAGTTTTGAATCCGTTGAAGTTTTGAGATTTGCGTATCAGGGAGAGCATAAAGTAAACTATTGCAGTTATCGAGTCGGCAAGTCACAAAAGCATGAATAAGTCTTTCAGTTGTTGGCTGATCGAGATAACGCCGGATTTGACCTATCTTATAAAGAGCATGAGAAGCCGCACGACAAATGTTGTTAACATGAACATCCATCATAAGATCGTTTTGAAGGATAATGCCAAGGTTGCGGGCACTGGAAGCTGGCTCAATGTGAGAATCATTGATTTTTACTGATGAAATCGTAGAATTTTTCCTAAAGCGGGATGTAATATGGAGAACTTCAGTCTTGTCATCATTCAATTTAAGGTCATTAGCTGTGGACCAGGTTTTGATATCTGTCACACAAGCTTCCAGTCGCGAGATTGCACCTTCTCTGTCATCATCATTTTTCAATACAATATATATCTGAGTGTCATCTGCATAAGTCATTTTGGAGATGCCGTGAGAATCGATGATATCTTCTAATGGAGATGAATACATTGTGAAGCCTAAAGGGCCAAGTACTGACCCCTGAGGAACACCCTCATGCGGAACATGAACCGATGACTCGCCACCATTTATAATGACAGATTGTGAACGGTTGGTGAAATACGATTTAATCCATGAAAGTGCAGAACCTGTGAATCCATATTTATTTGAGAAACGCTCTAACAGTACTTGGTGATTTATGGTGTCAAAAGCAGCCGAGTAGTCCAATAGAATGAGAATGGCTTCATGACCCTTGTCAGCAGCGAGAAGTAGGTTATTATAGACACAAAGAAGCGCTGTTTCTGTGCTATGGTTACACCTATAGGCACTCTGCATTTTTCCATATAGGTTGTTCTCTGATAAATAATCTTGTATTTGGCCAGTACATGCACGCTCAACAGTCTTGGCAAGAAACTTAAGATTAGCAACAGGCCTGTAGTTTTTTAGAATTTCACGATCCAATTTAGGTTTCTTGATGAGCGGTGTGATGTGAGCATGTTTCAGTGCATCAGGGAAATGGCCTGCTTCTAACGAAGAGTTGATGATTCTAGTGATGATGGGAATGAGTTCTGGTAGACATTGTTTCAGAAGCCAAGTTGGTATTGGATCCAATCCACATGATGTAGATGGCGATTTCATGATGATTTTTGTGACTGATTCTTCTGAAAGCGTGGAAAATTTGGACAACACAGCACTGGTGGATTCAGAAAATTGCACAGAGAGATGATCTTTAGGAGAGTTGTGGAGCTCATCCGTAATACGCTTAATCTTGTCGGCAAAGAAACTAGAGAAGCGTTCAACAAGTGGGATGTCAGATTCAGATGGTAAAACTTTAGAAGATTTTGGTGAGGTAAGTTTATTCACTTTTTGGAAAAGTTGTCGTGAATTACAGCCATCAAATTGCTTCTTATGGTAGTCACATTTAGCCTCTTTAATTAATTGGTTATAGATGTGCGCTTGCTCCAAGAAGATAAGTTTGTGAATTTCAAGTCTTGAGGCGCACCATTTACGCTCACACCGACGGACCTCTTGCTTAACTTTGCGAATATCCTCCGTAAACCAAGGGGCATGGGGTCTACATGTAATTGTTCGCGTTGTAAGAGGAGCATGCTTGTCAAGTAATGTTGACAAGACAGATTCATACTTGGAGATCAACAAACCAATATCAGAGAAAGAAGCCAAAGATGCACACAAAGGAGAATTAGATATATCATCACGAAAAGCGTTGACATCAAGTTCACGAAATGAGCGTGTTTTTATTTCCATTTTGACCGGATCTGGTCGTCCAATGTACAGCGAACATTTGATGGCAGCGTGATCAGATGGCAAATAACTGGTCTTAGTAATATTTGACACTAAGTTGTCAGATGCGCGGGTAAGAATCAGATCAAGGGTGTGACCATCACGATGAGTTGGACCTACTACATGCTGTTTCATGTTAGCAGAATCAATGATGTCACGAAATATTGATGCCTCACGATCAGATATAATCTCCACATGAAAATTAAAATCACCGGCAATCATCACATTCTCTGGTGTACAAGAGATACATTCAAGAAATTGGGAGAATTCACGAAAAAACATTGGTGCAGTAGATTGTTTGTGTTTTGTTCTCTGTGGACGATAGATAATTATCAGGCGTAATGGACTTTGTGATCTTGCTGATATGGATAAGTCAATATATTCAAAAGAGTCATATGTTGTGGATGGCATCAGACGCACATTAAAGTTTTCACGCAAATAAACCAACACACCACCTCCTCTCCTGTCATTTCGTGGTACATGATGTAATTGATAGCCCGGTAAAGTGGTAGTCAAATCTGCTAATGTGTGATCATCTCTGTAGTCACCATTTAACCAGGTTTCCGTGATCGCAAATGTTAGACCAAATGTTGACAATTTTAGCATCAAACAGCTACATTTTGCGCGCAAGTGCGCTTTTTCATACCAAATTAGTTGGTATTAGACCAAATTTGACCATTTAAGCGTAAAATGGCACATCATTTTTTTTTCATGCCCCCCCTAAAAAAATGTCTTGCCCCCCCTCTTTTCCCCCACAAAATTATGAGGCTGGTGCCGCCACTGCCGGAAGGTCTATACAAGTACCTCTGAACAAACACATACGTAGCGGTAAAGGGTAAACGTAAAGAAGTACATGCATAGGAAGCCGCCATCTTAATCCTTTAACCCTAACTCTACCCCCCCCCCCCCACTTCTTTCAGGATTTTTTCGTGGAAAATCGACCAAAATATTCCCCCCCCCCCCCGGATTTGATCCAAGGACCTCTCGCACCAGAGGCGACGAACTCCCCACTAGACCACGGCTGTGCGCAGTATTGCGCAAACTATATATGCGCAAACTTCCACGCCGGGTGGTACCAACGTGACCAGTCGTGGTATATGGTAGGGTTAGGGTTATGATGACATGTATTCGCAAATTTTCATTTTTACACCTCAGATAATGTGCTATTTTTCTGCTTCCGTTTTTTGGTTTTAAAAATAAGGTAAGTAGGACAGGTAAGCACTGTTGGAGAACGTATTACTGATAAGCTTATTTGCAAAACCTTTTGCGGTGATCCAGAAATATTTCCAGTAAAATTACTCGTTTCGGTGATACAGTTTTTTGGCTATGAAAGTGGTGCGATCTTTCAGGTCCTCAATTAGCAATATTAGCAAATTGAGGACCTGAAGTTGGGTCTGCATGTATGCCCAGGACCATCTTAATATGTAAGTCTTCTTTATAATAATTTTGCTAACTCCAAACATATCCAAATGTTGGGGAAAATCAAGATCTAGACCCCTGTTAAACAGTACCCAAAGAACAATGTTAATTAATTAAAACCAACAACAGAAAAGACAAATTGAAACCCAATAAAAACAATACAAAGATAAAACTACACTGTAACATCATTACCTTTCCATGTGCCGCCACATCCATGTTCTGATGATCTCCTCCATCAATAGACTTCTCATCCTCCATCTCTTCTTCGACATCATGTACTTCTTGGATTCCGCCATCACTTCCTTCATGGATACCTCCATCACTTCCTTCATGGATACCTCCATCACTTCCTTCATGGATACCTCCATCGCTTCCTTCATGGATACCTCCATCACTTCCTTCATGGATACCTCCATCACTTCCGCCTTGATCCTCGTCTGCACCATTACTTGGTTCAAGGTCGATGCTGATGTCTTCTGCTGTATCGTCTTCGGCTGTATCGGAGCTTTCAAGAAGTGCTTGTTCTTGGCTAGCAGACAGTTCTGTCTCTGGTTTTGATATAGAGTCAGTTTTCTTGATCTCTTGATTCATACTGTCATCATCAACTTCAGACACCGAGTTGCTACTATTGGGTCGAGTTGTTTGATCTGGGCTATTGTTACCTTCAGTCTTGGATGTCTCCCCCTTGTTGACTTCATCACTTGCATCATTAAGATGATCTTGATTGTCACTCTTTGCTTTGTCGTCTTCACTTATTTTCAGTTCATCACCATCACTTGTGCCTGCGCCTGGACTTGTAACTGATTTGTTGGTTAATAATGATTGCTCAGTATTGGAAGGATCAGAGTTTTCTGTACTCTTGATTGGGCTTTTGTCATCTGAATTTTCTATTGTCAGATTTCTTTTCCCCTGCAAGTCATTTTCTATATTTTCATTTGAATTAGAGGAACAGCTTTGCTTTGTAACACTGTCAATGTTTTCATTATTATCACAGTTTACGCCCCTTTGGTCAGCACCATCTTGTCCTTGGACGTTCATGTTTTCTTTTGTTTCATCTTGTGAGTTGCCATCATTGTTAACATCTGAGGGATTTGTAGTTTCACACGCATCAGATTTGTCATCTTGTAATTGTTGTTTACCGTCCAACTTACTTTCACTTTCATTTTCATGTTGGGTCGGAGAATTGTTTACGTCTCTGTCATTAGCAGCAGTTTCTGCCTCCATTGGAGATGCCTCATCCATGGTAGCTCTGAATTAGTAGATTTCTTAAGGATAACGGTTCACGTTCATCAATCAAGTAAGCTTACTCGGCCATTGTTTTGGTTGGTTTGTTCTGTCTGGTCCAAAAGTAGTTTCATGTTCAGCCATAATCTGCAGGAGTGAAAGTAAACATATCTAGGTTAAATTGCATATCTGAGTAAATCTCAAGTTTCTGAAATCATACTGATAATTAATTGTTTAATAGTACGTTGCAAATATAGATTATTGCCTTTGTTTTTCTGGAAGAAATCATCGCAAATTACGCTTTTCTCATCGCTGGCAGAAGGACAACACATGGTGGCAGTATTTGGACTTTACTACTTTGATGAAGGTGATTCTTGGGAGCCTAGATTAATTATGAATATTTATTTAATACCTATAACCTATTAGTATAATTCAAACTGGAGTATAGTCATTATATGTTCTATTTATCACGTTTATAAGATAACTTTTTGTAAATTGTAGCAAAAATTGCGGGTATGAGCGTAAAATAAATAACAAACAATTATACAATTTAGCGTTCATTGGTGACTTGTTGTACCTCGATATATAATGGAGGATTCTGACTGTTGCATACTGGGATACCAATGGCTGCGCCCATGAGTGAAATAAGGTTGCTGTTTTTAGTGCCGAATAAAAGTTAGTTTTTACACTTCATTCGGGGCTTGTACGTTTTCAGAAAATATTGCCAAAATGACTAGATTCGCTAGAGCTGGAGATTCTAATAAAAAGAAGCCGAGCGAGGCGTCACCCTGGAAGGAATTAAAGAAAACCTCGACACACACGAAAGGAACGGACAACAAGAAAAGCAAATCTGATATTATTAATAAGCTTAACCATAGAACTGGAACATCAACAATGGCTTTAAAGAAGAAAACGAAGTCAAAGGCAACCACGATTTCTCCAGAAAGTAGTAAGCTTAGTTCAAATAAAACAACAAGTGAGACTCTGGAGAACAAATTGTCCAAAAATAAGCTTACTAGTCATGCTAGCACTAGCAGTAGCAGCAGCAGGAAAACAATGGGATTTGACTATGGTCATGTTGATCAGGGTATTTATCAGAATTCCAAGTCATTAATAGAAGAGCTTGAGGAAATGGACAAACAACAATTGGCCGAGGTAAACAAACTACAATCTGCAAAACCTCTGCAAAATGAAGATGGCAAAATGGATCTTTACAAGATGGATAAGAAGGAACAAAGAAGTGAGGACAGACGTCTAAACCGTCAAAAAATGAAGTCTAACAAAATGGTAAGTAATAAATAATATTGTATAGACTTGGAAAAATGGGCACTAATTAAATTAACAAAGACCTTACCCTTAACTTTAAAAAAACATGGTCTCAAACCCCAGTCCCTCTTCACTATCATGGCAAAGAATTACTCACTAGACCACTGAGGCTATTAATATTTACTACATGTATTCCGGCTGCTTGAGAATCTCAACAAGGACTTTGTATATACACTAGCACAAGTTTTTGTTAATTTAATTCATGTCAGTTTGTCCGAGTTTAGTTCATCTCACTTACTCGGCTTGTATCCTTTGCTCTATCCTTGTGTGGATTTAATCGAGTTTGCTAAAATGGTAAGTATTCATAAATCTCAAAATAATTTGATTGCTTGCCAAGTGCCACTTATCAGATTCAACTTTTTATTGAAAGATGATGATGATGATGATGATAAAGGAGATACAAAGTTAGATGATTGATTAATTTGTCATTTATCAATGTCTTTACAAATCAACTGCGGTTCAATAAAACACCTCATGCCAACAATTACTGCCTTAAAGTGGGAAACATTTACAAACATCCCCTTTCAATCTAAACATTTCTTACCAGACTAAATGTCCAACTACTGAAAATATAATAGGCATTACACATGAACGATGGGAGCTTTCCATAATGTTATGGTTTACTAAAAATATATCTTTGTAATCTATATGATCTGTACTAATATGTAACCATTCTGTTTTTCAGGTATGTTATCACTGTAGAGAACCAGGGCATGGTCTAGCAGATTGTCCCAGAGCGCTTACCGATGCTGAGCAGGGAACTGGAGTATGTTACAGATGTGGATCTACTGAACATGATGCTACCCAATGCACTGCTAGAATGGATCCAAATGAAGGTATGCTACCCAATGTACTGCTAGAATGGATCCAAATGAAGGTATCACAATATTGCTCATCTTTTTTAAATGAAGCTAATTTCAGATTTATTGTGTTGATGGCAAGATGGAGATTAACCTCATGTTTAAATGAACTTTTCCTGATTTGATATTTGGTGGCAGAAAACACCAATCTAGAGTGGCTCTAATAGTAGAAGGACAAAAGGACATAATAGCAAGAACAGTGTAGCACTTTGGTCATAAACATGGAAAGAATGGTTCAGAGGTTTTTGAGAAGAAGTTGTCCAAAGTGTCATTTTTTTTAGTTCTCAGCATTTTCTTGACAATAGGGTTTATGGGGGTAATAAGTTGAGGGTTGCACTTTATTTAAAATCATTTACAAATTTGTGTAACTAATTTATCATGTATTTCTATTTTATTCAGGCGAGTTTCCATTTGCCAAATGTTTCATCTGTCAAGAGATGGGTCATCTGTCTAAAAGCTGTCCAGATAATCCCAGAGGATTGTATCCGATGGGAGGAGGTTGTGAACATTGTGAATCTGTGGAACATAGAGCATGGGATTGTCCACATAACAAGACACTCAAAGGTAAGGCCTACAGAGGATTGTATCCAATGGGAGGAGGTTGTGAACATTGTGAATCTGTGGAACATAGAGCATGGGATTGTCCACATAACAAGACACTCAAAGGTAAGGCCTACAGAGGATTGTATCCGATGGGAGGAGGTTGTGAACATTGTGAATCTGTGGAACATAGAGCATGGGATTGTCCACATAACAAGACACTCAAAGGTAAGGCCTACAGAGGATTGTATCCGATGGGAGGAGGTTGTGAACATTGTGAATCTGTGGAACATAGAGCATGGGATTGTCCACATAACAAGACACTCAAAGGTAAGGCATACAGAGGATTGTATCCAATGGGAGGAGGTTGTGAACATTGTGAATCTGTGGAACATAGAGCATGGGATTGTCCACATAACAAGACACTCAAAGGTAAGGCATACAGAGGATTGTATCCAATGGGGGGAGGTTGTCAACAGAGCATGGGATTGTACACATAACAAGACACTCAAAGGTAAGGCCTACAGAGGATTGTATCCAATGGGAGGAGGTTGTGAACATTGTGAATCTGTGGAACATAGAGCATGGGATTGTCCACATAACAAGACACTCAAAGGTAACTGGCAATCACATGATTAATTGTTTGTATTCTTACAAATTTAAACAATTTTGCATGTTGATAATATTATGAATCTAACTTCCTTAACAATCAAGCAGCAGGCAATTGATCATTTGGCTCAAAAAGGGGGGGGGGGGGGGGAGAGTAGCCTCCCATCTCCCAAAATAGAGTATTATGATCCTGATTTACTGATTGAAAGGAAGATGATAAATAAATAATTCAGATTGGTTTCGACATGACTAAACCCCAACAAACCCTGCAGAGTTATTCTCTAGCTAGTAAGTACAAATGTGCACAGTTTGCTAAAATATTCAAGATCTGTAGATATTCAGATAACACACCATTTGATTCTGTAATTATTTATGTTTGTTAAGGTGACAAAATAAACACCCTTGTAATCCGGGCCTGATTGCTGAAAATGCGCCAAAATACGCCCAAAACGCTAATGACTGATCCTACATGGGACTCATGGGAGATCGACCCCGAATTTGAAAATTTCGATAATTGCTGGAAAAATTTGCCAAAAAATACTGAATGACCGATCCTACATGGGAGATCTGTTTGCCCGTAGCAAACATAGGGTTGTTCCCCGTCACCTATGTAAGGGTCAATCAGTCCTCCTACTTTGCAATGTATTAACCAGTCACAAATTGAAATCAGGTTTATGAAATTCATTAACCCTAACACTCTTGAGTACTACGAATTACTACGATGCGGTGTGCTTGTGTCACCCGGCTCGGCAGTTTTTCGATAAAATAATGGCCCCAGGCAGGGTCAGAAATTCGACGCGAATCCGCGAATCCATTCGCGCAAAGATTCGCGTACATTATCACTGACGGGAATCCATTTGGATTCGCGTAAAAATTAGGCACGCGACCGTGTAACGCACGTATAACCCGTGGCCCGTAAGCAAAACACAGTATACGAAAACACGAACTAGATTTTACAATTTTGGCCATTCCCAAATCGTAACATTTTTGGCGACTTGAGAACAAGACTAGTATCAAAACAGTGACGTCATGATTATAAATGCGCAGAAACCGCCATTTTGTACCGATTTTAAACCGACAGAAAAAATGCTGCGCAGGTACATGTAATCCAATGGGTTTTTTAACTCTGACGAAAACGAAATATTAACTGCCAATACTTCGGGATTTATGATACTTTTTCTAGTTATTTGAAGATGAAACTCAATCTTTGTAGGTTTGGCTTTGATGCTACGTGATCAGAGATCAAGTAGGGAATCTTTTTGCGTCCTACTTTTGCTAAATATATGTGCATTAGCATCGCAGAGTCTTCTAAAGTGTTTCGCATTTCGCGATGCTACATTTGGTTAATGCACTATGCAGGTTATTGCTGGGCTTGAACTCTACTCCCGGTGGGTTTGAGGGAATACAGGGCCAATGATTGATTGACATAAAATAAGAGTAGATTCTCGCAAGATGCATTTTGCGAGAATCCATTTGCGAGAATCCAGATTCTCGCAAAATTCCCCTGCGAGAATCCAAATGGATTCTCGCACTTGGTCGCGAATTTCTGACCCTGCCAGGGTATATACAGGGCGGAATACACTCCGCCATGTATGGTTTCCCCCTGTGGCCTATCGGTAGATCGTCTGCCTTTGAACCCAGAGGTCCGGGGTTGGAGCCCCGGGGGAGTGGGCCGTGGGGGCACTTTTTCCCCTCGTTATTTGGCCGCGAAAAAAAATTCTTTGGAAAAGGTGCCTTGGGGGATAGGGTTAATACTAATATGATTTGCAATTTGTTTTTTTATTATTAGGAACGGAGGAGATACAATTATCAACATACAGTAGTACGTCACATCAAAGTGCCGATGCAGAAGATTTTGGAGCACCAAGAAAAAGAATAATAACCAAGAAAAAAATACCTAAGGTGGTCAAATTCTGAGAAATAGATATTAATTGTGTAAACACTTTTCATAATTAATATTTTGACTTCATTATGATTGCACAAGGTTCAAACACAGGGATTTTTAAGTCTTAGTTTATAGGTAAAGTCCCCAGTTTTCGGTCAGCGCCTATTTTCGGTCACTTTCACCCAAATCGTGTAATGAAAATGACCTTGTTGTTATAAACTGACGGCAAAAAAACTGCCGCATAGTTGATGCCTGTATTGTTTTAAAACGGCGACGACCGATGCAATAACACGATTTGGGCGAAATGACCGAAAATAGGTGCTGACCGAAAACTGGCGACTTTACCCTACCTCTTCTTTATGTCTACAAATCCATTACTGGTACAGCCCTCATATACATATTTCCTTTAAAAGGGAGCAGTGCAGTAGATGTCCATCACTGCTCCCTTTTAAAGAAATACAGGGCGTGTCAAAAAAAAGTGTCCCATGACTGAGGGGAAAAATAATAAAAAATACATCCCATGTTTTGTGTTTTCAAACAAATTGATTGTTGGCAAGCCCTATTATTATTATTCCTCTATCAAATACACTTCATCCTATTAAATGTCACCACCCTAACTTCCAAGATATGATCAATTCAGTAACAAGAGTGTGAATCCCACATTGGCCACTTTTTTAATGGGAACTGGATTTTCAATACAAAATGCTTTTGAGATTCCAATAATGATTTAATATATAATACGTATTGTTTAAAATACATCTAATATTTAAATATTCTGTGGTTTGTTATGGATACTATGGTCGGAAAATATGCTTTTCTTCTCAACTTAAACTAACTAGCAACCACGGGGTGCTCAGTAGTTATTGAAAGTAGGGTATCATGCGCATCCAAGAAATCACGTAATTAGGGTGGTTTTTGAAACCGGGGCACGATACGTACGTTCAAAACAAGGAAAATCAGGAAAAAGGGTATACTTTTCATACAATGGTCTTACATATTTAGGGTCCTTATTTTCTTCAATCTATGAGAATTTGTAAGTAGCCGCGATATATTCCTCAATCTGTTTCCGTCGCAATTCATCCCGGCATCGACCCTGTCTGGAATTCCGAGAAGCCACATAGACTTTTAGCAAGTCGCGCCAATTTATAGTCTTCTTCGCAACAAAAGGGGTATCGTGCGTATATAAAAGTAGAATACGGCTTGCTCCCGGGGCTTGTTAAAGACAAAGCTTATTTGGCATTGCCAGAAATATTGACCATTCTTGCCAATAATAAAGCGCCCAATATATTCATTTGGCTTTCGATGAATATGGAGGAATGGAGAAATATTATGGCATGGTATATCTAGGCCTGTATTTGGGCGAGACAAGTAATTTATCTTCGTGTCTTGTCGCCCACATGATCTGCGCAGCACATGTATCCAGCGAAGTGTTTGACGGAGTGTAAACAGATAAAACATTATTTTGTTTCATTTGTCTTGGATAATATTCTTTCGGGTTAGTTCAAGAACGGGTACAAGAGATCTGATCTTGAACACCATTTGTTTCATACTACTAACAAGGCGGTTCTCGAACCACTAGTCTCGCCTTCTTTCGCGACCGCTTTCTTGTGCGATCTATTGTAGGAATTAATTCTGAACTGCTCATATTTTATTTCATTTCATTTCAGTTTTTTATTTTATTTTTTTATTTTAATTTAATTTGATTTGATATTTTTCAGTATTTAATTTAATGGAATGTAATTGAATTGAATTTAATTTAATTTAATTTTTAATTATATTTATTTATTATTATTTTATTTTTTTATTTCTTATTTCATTGTATTTTATTTTATTTTATTTTTGATTGATTTGATGTTTCAGTATTGTATTTTATTTTATTTTATTTTATTTTATTTTATTTTATTTTATTTTATTTTATTTCATTTCTTATTTTATTTCATTTTATTTCTTATTTTATTTTATTTTTTATTTTATTTTATTTTTTAATTTATTTTATTTTATTTTTAATTTAATTTACTTTTATTTTATTTTTTTATTTTTAAATTTATTTTTTGGTGGTGTGCAACCTATTAATTA